>PVJL010000033.1:704521-791718 GCA_004026885.1 Lyroderma lyra
GGCAATTCTTCCCAAACTAATCTATTGATTCAACCAATTGCAATCAAAATCTCAGCTGACGTGCATATAGATAGAAACAAATTGATACTAAAATGTACATAGAAGGGCAAAGAAACTAGAATAGCAAAACAGTTTGGGAAAGGAGGAAACAAAGTTGGAAAAAATCACACTGATTTTTAAGACTACAATTTTTAAGCTAGTAATCAAGACAGCAGTATTGGCATAAGACTAAACATAAATTGGTATAACAATAGAGAACTCAGACAAACCTTCCATACATGGTGAATTGATTTTCAACAAAGATGCTAAGGATTTCAACTGGAAAGGGCAGTTTTTTCGATGAGTAGTGCTTGAATAACAACATCAAAAAACAAAACTCGACCTTTACCTCATATATAAAAATTAACTTGGAATGGATCACAGACCTAATTTTAAAAGCTAAAATTGTAAAACACGTAGCAGAAAACAAAATTTTCCTTAGAGTAAGCAGAGATTTCTTAGCACACAAAAAGTACAAAAAAAAATTGGGACTTCAACAAAAGTAAACACTTCTTTTCTTCAAAAACTATCATTAAGAAAACAAAAAGGTAAGCCACAGACAGGAACAAAATATTCACAATACATGTAAAGGATTTTATCTAGAATACAGAAAAAATTCTTAGAGCTCAATAATAAGATAACCCAAACAACAAAAGGCAAAATACTTGAACAGGCACTTCCCAAATGAAGAGATAAAAATGTCAAATAAGCATATGAAAGATGCTAAACATCATCAGGGAAACGCATATTAAAACCACAATGCAATACCACTACACATCCACTAAAGTGACTCAAATTAAAAACAGTGACAACACCAAGCATTGACAAGAATATGGTGCAAATGAAACTTTAATATATTGCTGGTACAAATACTTTGGAAAAATTTCACAATTTCCAACTAATTACACATATACTTACTACAAGACTCACCAATTCCACCCCCAGGTATTTACCCAGGAGAAAGGAAAACATCGAACCACAGAGACTTGTGACATATACATAACAGCTTTATTTATAATAGATCAAAATTTAAGATACTCATCTACCGAGATGTCCATCAACAGATATGAAAAGCTACAAACTGTAGTATATACACACGACAGAATAATGCTCAGCAATGAAAAGAATGCATTGCTGACATGCACAATGACATGGATAAATCTCAACATGGATGGATTTCAAAAGTATTATGTTGAACAACAAATGTCAGACACAGAATACATATTGTATGATCTATTTATTTGAAATGCCAGCAAAGTCAAATCTAATTTAGTCACAGAAAGCAGATCAGTGCTGCTGACTGGGGTGGAGGACCGATTGCAAATGAGCATGAGAGTTGTTTTGGGTAGAAATATTTTACATCTTGATGGTAATGTGACTGAATAGAGTTTACCTTTATCTAAACTACTCAAACTGTAAACTTATCATGGGTGCATTTTATTAGATATAAATTATTCTTTAACACAATTGACAGGGTGAGCAGAGGATATCATGGATCATTGCACATTCTTTCTTTCCAATTAAATCCAGAGTCAATATTGTGGTCTATCACAATTCCAAAGTCGGTAGAACTTTTAAATAACTTGAACAAATTTCCATGGTTTAAAAAGAAAATCTAAAATTAGAAAAAATTTCCCTGTTTTGTTTTTGTCTCATGCTTACTTTGAAATACAATCTGCACTAATCTTTATTAGGGTTAGAGGGAATCATATAATACCCCTGGTCTCCTGATTTCTGAGCCACTTGAGACAGTCAGGCAGATGGAGATTCATCTGACTGCTGAATAAATCTAGGTTAGAGAATGAAATTTAGGTTTGTGCCAACAATGGCCACCTAATATCACATCCAGAATTCGAAAGACCTTCTCCCCAAGACATGTGCACAACCATGGGTCTTCCCTCGTAGAGGCAGACCTTTCATTGAAAAACTTACATGTCTGCCAAGAGACCACAACACAGGTTCTCTGCAAGAATGACAAATCCAAAAGAAGTAGGGGCGGAGCTTTTATGTTCAGTCTCTTACTCTAAACTGCCTCTCGTGAGAAGGTGGAGCAGGGAAGGGAGAGATCAGGATTCCCTGGTTAATGGAATCCAAAGCACTATGAAAGGAAGCCATCTCTACCCTCTACCTTCCCAACAGAGTGTAGATCAACCTTTCTCACCCTTTCTTCTACCGTGGCACATAGAACGGGTAAAGTTCACCCACAGCACACACTAAGGCACAATTCACGGCACACTAGCTGTAGGGCCACCCCTTTTCTTCCACTCAAGTGGGCATATTTAATTGCAAGTGACTAAAGTGACATACAAGGGCTGTCCCGAAAAAATTCCAGCCATAAATGCCTCTATTTTTCATGTTACATACCTGTATACTTTCTAGACAGCCCTCATATTTCAATTTACTTTGGTAATGAGTAAACCATTTAGAAATTTCTATATTTTATTACTGGTTAAAAAAAACAGCCATTACTTTCTCAATCCTAAAATGCCATCAATTACAAAGTACACCATCATTTTAATAGTAATCTCTCAAAAAATATTTAATATAGCCATTGATTTGAAGATAATTATGAAACTATGGCTCTTGTGTCAACTGACAAATCATTTAGATACATTATGTCATGAAATCAAAGTCCAGAGTCAATTTAGAAGGACTTCTGACTCACGAGGCCTGAAATTAAAGAAATAATTGACAATTTCCTATTGCCAGGAAGGGCAATAAAAAGAGCTTTTGACATCATGACATAAAGCATAATCTTCAAACTAAGATAGCTATATTGATCAGTTATAATCATGGAAACTCCAGCTTTCTGCGATAAAGCTTTTTAAGTTTAGTCTTTGTTATAGTTTTGCCATGTAACGTCCACGTAAAAGGTTTTTGTACTTGTAAGACTACTACCATAAAATTTTGTACATACATACCAATTGCAGTAGATTTAGGTTGTTATCTACACCATGCATGACTTTTCAATGTTTGTGTAGTATCTGTTAGCATGTTTAAGATAAACACTCTATAATCTAAGAACCTGTTGTCTAGAGAATATGTGATCCTCAAATTATCAGGCATGGTCTGAATGTGTACAGTTCTGACTAATGAGTGTCTATGCCATACAGTTTTCAAACAAGAAAAATACAAATTATGTACAGTAAAATTTAATATTTAGTAGTTTCATTAAGTATCGTAAACACCCTTATACTATTGTCACAAACATCAATTGTTTTGCTTTCAGATTCAAAAGAATTTGTTATTACAGTTAACAGGCTTAGTAAATATCAGTATAACACTATTCACATCCTTATTTGAAAAAAGGTATGCATTTTTCTCATCATGCATAGAAGAGTGTAAGCTAAGCATTTTGGGGCGCCTAGAGAAATGAATCCCTTTCCTTCTCCATAATTCACCATATTTTATCTCCTTCACAAGTACGTGTAAACCATCTTATTATATCTTGTATCTGAGTGAGGAAGAGAAGAACCTGGCTGACTAATGCCCACAGAGGAATCACATGGGGTTTTGTTTGTTTGTTTGTTTGGTTGGTTGGTTGGTTGGTTGGTTGTGCCCTGGCTGGGAATTGAATCCAGGCCACAGCATTGAGAGCGCCCAAGCCTAGCCACTACACCACCAGGGAACCCCCTGGTTCTTAAATAGAATCTAGTGGCTATGTGCTCTCCATTCTGTGTCTTGCCTCCTTTGGAGCTGAGGCACAGACCTTATACCAAGAATCTCCAACTGATAAACCATCTGTCAAAGAAAGTTCTCCTTTCTTAAAGTCAGAAGAAACTGAGGTTAAATATCTCCAAACTAATTAAAGTTCTTCATAGAAATACCTAGCATTTATTGAGTACTTCATATGTGAGACACCATATGTATTTCATTGTCACATAAGAAATTAATAAAAATGCTAACAACACAAAATAATAGGCCAATCTTTAAAATACAGAAAAACCTATTCACAAATTACACAATAAACGAACACCCATTACTCAAAACAACCTATCAAATGGTAAGTGCTCACTTCTCTAGAAACCCAACTATCTACCCTTTTAGAATATTTATTATAGAACAAAATAAAATATAATTAATATTTGGTTTTTGGATCATTCTGAAACTAACCTCTATAACCACGGCTAACTTTCTAATATAACTTTGGGGAAAAATATAACACTTTTCAAGGCAAGTGCTTACTCCTCTGACTCTGGAAAAAAGAAGTAAAATTCCACTAAAAGAAATATTTTAAAAATCACCTCAGAAAAATGTAGACCATTATTTACACGCCCCAATAGGGTAAGATTTCTTAAAATAAAGTAACTTACTAAAGGATAAAATTAATTTTACACCAATAATAGCTTCCTGAGTGTCAGAAGTAACAATACCCAGCAGTTCTATATAATTATACTACAATAAACATTGGCTGTCCGGAAAGTATCCAGCCATGTTATATAAAAAATAGAGGCATTTATGGCTGGGTTTTTTTTCCAGACAGCCCTTGGATGCAGTATAAAAGTAATAATGCACATTAGCAATGAAAGCATTGATTTGTGGACATAACTGTGGTGTTTCAAAGAACTATTTCTGCAATATATCCTTCTCTACTAATGGGATCGTACCATAAATCACATTCTAGTTCCCACGTATGTTGTGCCTGAGTTATTCACTCACTGGCACTCTAATAACAACATCCCTACTTTACTTTAATTTTTGAAAGATATAATTTAGCTATTTAAAACATTATTTCTCATTTCACTGAGAAGTTCCAAACAAGTTATCTAGAAAAGAAATTCCAAATCATCAGCTGGAAATTTTATAAGCAAAAGGTAAGTTATTCTCAAGGTTTTTGAGTTTTTAAATGTAAAGAAAAATAAATACTGCTTTTGACTGGGACAACACTGCACTACAATTTATGATGTAGCTATAAGAGCCATTCATTTTTTTAAAAAGCCCATCTTAAAAACGACTCACTTGTCTTAAGGACTATCTACTTTAACAATATAAAAAAAAACATCATGCTAACATTTATCAGTACTTCACACATCCAACAAATATTGAAGGAGACAACTACTATAGTTATAATAATTATAAAGTCAAACAAAGGTAGAAATCAGAATTAAGATAAACTACAGAAAATGTTCAGAATGTATACATTTGCATGCATTTCCAGCTGAACTTTCTAAGAATCTACATATAACCAAACGACAACTTTGAATCAAAATGCACATCAAAAATATTCAAGCTTTGTGACAGACTTACTCTAACAAGAAAAATAGAAAAGTGAGTAGTAACAGCAGTATATTTTTAGGAGGGAAAGGATTCACCCACCTCCTTTATCATAAAATGTAAGTCAACAGGTCAACATTTTAATAACACTGGCCATCAAGTTACTCACTGTTCGAGAATTCACTTTTCAAGTTATGTCTTTAAAATGTATTCACTTATATATTTGGATTAAGTTTATTAATCAAAAAACATTGTACTCAGAATTCTAATCTTAAGAAGTTTAAATCATAACTTATTGAAGCACAGTCCAAATACTATACAATAATAATTCTATCATTTAATTTTTATATGCTTCATCTGAAAAACTTATTTTACAAACAGGAGTTTTGCCCTGTTTTTCCAGAGTAAATGCCCCTATGCCTAAAACTTTAAGTGGCAATCAAAAAGACAGATTCGAATAATTCCTGCTATGCTTCATCGGGCTTTGATAAAAACAGAGCCATCTGGTGGTGTAGCACCATCTTCCTTCTCAGTTACAGTCTCTACAGTCCCAGAAGCCGACACAATAACCATTGTTTTATTTGCTGAAACTGTCTTCTGTTTTTCAGCAATAGCCGCACAAACAGCAACAATCTCATCACTTTCAAAGTCATAGTCAGGAATTGACTTTGGTGAGATGTGTGTTACTTCCGCTGGTGCTTCACTTTTTTTATTCCTTTGTGCTGCCTTCTGTTGTTCCTGGAGTGTTCTTGCCCAAGAAAGGTCTTCTTTCCATATTTCAGGGTTCATTGGATAGATGTGAAGGGCTACTTGAAAACTTCGAATTGCCTAGGGAGAAAAAAAGGTCAGGGATTTTCATTTGCTTTGTTTTAAAATTTGAGTGTATTTAAAATAACCCACAACATCCATTATCTACATCTATATCTATATATCTATATAGTTATAGATATAAATACACATAACGAAATGTAAGTTAGAAAGTTAGCACTGTATCAATTGATGATGATTATAATAAAGTGTGAAAGACAGTGACTGACAAATTGCTGATGATGACTAAAAGTCCATTAAAATAGAGGTATTGATATTATGGTTCAACACAAGGCAAATGCATTGTTCAGCTTGTGATACCAGCAAATGTATAAATCTAGGAATTTTCTGGGCTAAACCAGGATCAGGAAGGGACCAGGAATGCACATTTTTGAAACCAAGGTCTAGATCATAATAATGCTAACATGCAGAGTCACAGGAAACAAGGGCAGACATTACTCAATAAAAAAAGGGTTAATTACCCATAAAAACGTAACAGCTATAAATATATACAAGGTCAGACAATTAATTTCATGAATTCATCCTAGAAAAGTGCTACCTCATTGCTGAATATTACTACAGTCACCATTGAAATACTCCCCTTGAGAAGCTATGCACTGATGCCAGTGCCTACTCCACCCTTGAAAGCAATTTTGGAACTCCTTCTGGAATGGCCATCAGAGCTGTTTGTCACGCCCAAAATCTGACAATTAATTTCGCGAACTTGCTACCACTTGCTCATATTGGGCTCATATTGAATTGTACAAACAACTCAGTAAGATGTCATAACTTTGGCAGGTTGTTTGTACAGTGCTGCCAATGTAAGCACACGGTGGCAAGTTCACAAACTTAATTGTCAGATTTTGGGCAAGATGACAGTTTTGATGGCCATTCCAGAAAATGAGTTCCAAAACTGCTTTGAAGGGTGGACTAGGCACTGTCATTGGTGCATAGTTTCCCAAGGGTAGTACTTCAAAAGTGACCATAGTGATATTCATCAGTGAGGTATATAGCACATTTTCTAGCACAAAATTAACTGTCCAATGTCATATGCACCCAAAATCAGAACACCTAAGTCTATGAAGTAAACAATGACAGACTTGAAGGGAGAAACAGCTATAGAAAATCAATAAGGAAACAGAAGACTTGAACAGCACTACAGAGCAAAGTTACCTACCAGACCTATATAGAACATTTCACCCAACACCAGCAGAATATACATTATTCTCAAACACACTTGGAACATTTTCCAGGATAGATCACATGTTGTGTCCCAAAACAAGTCTTAATAAATTTAAGAAGACACACCAAATATCTTTTCTGACTACAATGGAATAAAACTAGAAATCAGTAGCAAAGGAAAACTGGAAAATTCACAATATTTAAAAATTAAACAACCTGTGAGTTAAAAAAGAATCAAAAGAGAAATGAGAAAATATCTGGATACAAATAAAAATGAAAATGTAATATACTAAAACTATGGCATGCAGCAAAATCAGACCTAAGAGGGGAGTTCATAGCAATAAATGCCTATGTAAAAAAAGGTCTCAAGTGAAAAAAACCTACTTTTATACCTCAAAGAATTAAAAAATAAAGAACTAAGCCTATATTCATTTTCCAACATACATACCGAATTCTGTATAAAAATCCAAATAATTACTCAGAGATACACCAAACTAGTGACTTTTAATTTATTGCCTGTTCTACTTAACTATGTATTTTCTTATGTTTTCATCCATATATATATATATATATACATATATATATATATGTGTGTATATATATATGTATATATATATAAAGAACTGTTAAATGTTAGAACTTTTTGTTTGCTTTCAACATATTTTTCATAGTATTCCTTCATTATATTGAGTAAAGTCCTTTTTTAACCATTCCAGTCTTTCAAAAGAACAGATTAAGTTTACATAAAATTTACAAATTTAGATTTTTTAAAAGCCCTGAAATACATTAAATTAAAGCAAAAATAACACTTTTAATTCCTCCAAAAATTTAAAAATATAATGGACAGAACCCTTATGAGCAAAAAAAGAAAAAAAAAAAGCCAAAATAATTGAATTAGTACTTATTTTACTTTTAAAACTTAAAATATTAATTTTATTTTCATTGGTTGATTCAAAGTATCTCTGTTATCTCACCTGTAGTATATTTCTTTCTTTATAGGAAAACTTCTGCTAAACATTCTATCCTAGGGATTGTTTTCTGTTACCACAAGCACTTACAAGCAAAAGAGATAAAGATTTTTAAGTTTTTAATAAAAGAGAAATGTGGCAAAGTATTACACGATAAGTTTTTGTTTGTAATCCTATTAACCTATTAGAAAATAAAATTCCTTGACTTTCTTTTTCTAACTCTGGTATAATTTAAGTCTTCAAGAGAAATGACTAAGTTAAATGGCAAGGAAAGAAAATGGCCTTTAGTTCAACTGGTTTCCGTCACTGTGAATTTCAAAAAAGATTATCATTTTTAAGTTACTTTACTCCAATCAACTAGTTTCTTATCAGAATTCCTTAATTATTATTCCTGAGAATTTGACAAACACTGTTTTTTGTAAACAGAAATAGCAATATATTTACAAGAGTACCAGAAAAATCTAAGTTATCCACAACTTACTAAAGTCACTGTTAGCCCAGTTAAATTCAGTGTTTAACAATACTTTTATTCCGTAAAGAAACTTTTTTATTTTTAAGCATAAAAGGCCAATAAAAACATGAAAAAGCTTAATTACAAAAAGGAAATCTGGCACTACTACCTTTTCAGAAAATTAGCTGTCAAGAATAGATAAGCCCAGTCAAAAAAAAACCCAAAAAAACAAAAAACAGGACAATTCTCACAGCTATCACCTATTTAGCCTTTGTGAACTACAAGGTATAGTCCAGACAAGTTGAGAAATGCATTAAGTACCAGTTTATAATAAACTTTACACAATGAGTATTTCATCTTTATAAGCTCCTACCTGTCCCCATTTTTCTCCTCACTAAGCCTAGCAGTTTTTCTGTCCAAATATTTATCACCATTATGTTCCCATAGTCTTTTAGTGGTTTCGTCTCCATGGTGATACTGATGCCATTTCAAAATGTAGTAAATTTAATGATGAAAAGAAGTAACCTAATTATTTTATATTTAAATAAGGTTTATCAAATACCAACATTTTATGCTGAATTTTTCTTTTGATTTCCATGATTCCAAATACCTAAAAAATATTCTGAATCTGTTATCACTGGTATTTATAATGAAAAAAGATGTTCGGTAATAACTGATCTGTGTTTATGGTTTAATAACTTTAAGAGGTAATTTGCTATTTATTTAATGCATATACAAGGGCAGGGGGGGAACCTGAATTATCTGCTGGAGGGCAGGCCCCTTGTAGTACAGCTTCCCCGACTAGACGAGTGTTCTAGGAACCCATCTGCACCAGTGCACGAGCTGTGAGAAACCGCTTTCGGCTTCAGGGAATTATTTTTGAAGACTCTTTCCACACATTTGCCCATTTCATGATGGGCATTTTAGACAAACAACGTGTGGCATGACAATGCACCTGTCCACATCACACTGAGAATTCAGCAGTTTTTGACCAAAAACAGCATGACCCTCATGCCCCACTCTCCCCATTCACCCAAAAACACCCTGAGCAACTCTTTTTTGTTTTCCTGGATGAAAAAAGTCCTCAAAGGAAAACGTTTTGCCAATGCAGAAGAGGTGAAACAAAAAATGGCGGAAGCACTAAAAGGCATCAAAATTGATGAGTTCAAAACCTGTTTGGAGAAGTAGAAAAAAAGGGTCTCGTAGGTGTATTGCATCAAACAGAGAGTACTTTGAAGGTGACTGAAGTTTAATCATGTAAGAATAAATACACAATTTTTTATAAATAAATTCCAGGTGTTTCTGGGTCTCTCCTCATATTTGATAAATAAATAACTTCTGGGATCGACTGATCAAAAACATGTCAAAATAAAATTTCAGCATTACAATCATCTGACTTCCTTACCAAGACTATCTCTCCTAATCCAAGCTGAGCACGTCCTAAAGTTTGCCAACACTCCCATGAATGTGGATTTCTCTGAACAGCCATTTCTGCTGCATGAACTGCAGGGAACATTTCATGAAGAGACATCAGGACCTATAGCCAAAAAGAAAAAAACAAAACCTGTCAGTAATATTCATAAACTTGCAAACTACTAATGGATAACCATACATAAATAACCCTTTTCATTTTTAAAAATATATTTTTAGTCTCGTAAACATTGCATTTCAGTGGTTTTGACCCCCTCCTCTGCCATTTAGGGTCAGGAATTATTTTCTTCTTCCTACTCCAAAAATAACCATTCAAAATATTCACTCTTCCCTTTCCAATTATTAAACCCTATTATCCATCTAATCAAAACCATGCTGTCATACTTCTGCCACAGTGGCTCAGAGCTATTTGAAGGCTCAATTGCAATTCTATTTATTCCACTTACACTGTGATTTCAATATGGTTTTCAGATATCCCAGGTCTTGCTGTTAAACTAGGTAAATTTAAATTTGCTCAAACACCCATCCTGTCCCTACTAAACATCTCCCTGCTATAAAAATCATTTAAATACTCTATAGGCCTCCCCATAATTGGGTTCATCATACCATACAAATCATAAAAATCAGAGAGGTCCAGAACCCTCAACCTTCTATCTATGGGAAAGGGCTGGATTTTATTTATAATCTTTGGGATTATATGCATTTCATAAAATTTGGGACACAACCATCATTATCAGGTTTTAAATTAAACATCTCATTCCATACAGTCTGCCACAAATCCTGTCTTTAATATATATGTAAGTATTCAAGATTGAAAATTAAAGACTTATCCAAATGAAGGTCTTCACAGCACTTTATTCAAGACATAATTTATTTGGGTTTTTCCTAGATAAACAAAAATCAAACCTGATAAAGAACATGCTCTATGTTTGAGACCATCATCAGGAAGACATCTGTTAGGGGTGTAGATCAAGGCTGAGTTGCAACTATTCCCTGCTCAAAATAGGTGTAATGCTCTGAGATCTGAAATCTTCTGGATAACCTAAAATAAGTGCTCAGAGGTTTTCTTTATCAACTTTCTCACAAAATGTTAGATATGTATTTTTAAGTACAAATGTTATTTTTAAACTATGAATAAATTGAGTCTATTCTGACCTTTGCTAAGAACCAGGCCATTTTTAGAGAAATATTATCATCTAGAAGCCAATTCATCCACATTCTGAAAAGAAAAACAGTTATTTCTAAGTCCAATGTAATTAATTTCCAAGGAAACCAAATACATTCCATTTATTTAGGAGATCACCAGTAAATTTTTAGAATGTATCTATCTGCTCCACAGTTAGGTTGAAATAACAGTTAATTTCATTGTAAAGGAAAATAAATTTCTAATTTGACACATAAGGAAGAGCCATAAATAATATGGTCACTTATTGTTTTCCCAAATAAATTGTATTTAAAAAGGAAAATGGAAGGAAATGCTATTTTGGTTCATTACTGCTCACTAAACAAATATAATGAAAGTGACCTTCTTCAGAATCATTACCTGTGATTTCATCTCATATAGGGTGGCATCATTTGGAGTTAATTGTAGTGCTTCATCCCACTTCTGAATAGCCTCTCGATATCTGTGGTTGGTAAAGTTATATTAATACCATATTTCCAGTAAATTCTTAAAAGAGTACATGACCAAATTTTAAAAACCAGATACTAAGGAGTAATTGTTTGTCAAGAAATATATTCAAGAACTAACGATAATGTTACAGAAAGCAGGAATATTGAGGACATGAAGGGAAAGAACAGCAAAAGACAAAAAAACAAAATAGAAATATAAGAGATCTTGGAACTCTTTCTCCATGATTTTATTTTCTGGGCTGAGAAATCACCAGAATTCTTTTTTTCATCAACCTCAATGTCTGCATATGCTGTTACTCGTTTCGGATGTATTATAAAGAAGTCTCTTGAGGAATTTACAATCCAGTTGAATCCTGAGCTCTACTGCAGCAATCCAGCTGAAGCATAGAAGCTCTCTCTTTTTTATTCTTTTGTTTTTTAAATAAAATTAAGGAACAATTAAGCCCCACATGTTACCCAAACCAGTCTTTACAGCATCCTTCACAAGTGGTTAATTCATATATACTTGAATATTCCTATGAGGAGAAATTTCTAATTACCAACACATCCTTCATTATAATGTGAAGAAACTCTGTATCTTATACTTTCCCTCAATGCTACTAGTTTTGCTTTCTACAGCTAAACAGAAAATACATAATCTACCAGTTTTCATTCCTGGTTTGATCTAGGGAGATTATGGAAGGAAAACACACACACACACACACACACACACACACACACACACACACACACAGCTGGTTCCTGCCTCAGATCAATTAAAACACAAATTCTCAGAGTGGGACCCAGGCATCTGTTATTTTTTTAAGTTCCCCAGGTAATGCTAATAAAAACCAGAGTTGTAACCACTGATAATATCTCTCATATCTTCTCTTTAATCACTTCTTGTTATCTATCTTCCAAACCCTTCATTTCCACTGTGTGTGTTCTTGTGCATAATTTCCTACCTAATATGCAAAGAACCAAACCAAACCCAGCAACCAAAATATGGGCTGCTCTGCACAATGATTATTTTAGCAGGCAGCAGAGAACTAAAGAAATAAGGCAGAATTTGGTAGAAAATACTAAGTTGAAGAACATAAATACAGCAGACTCTCAGTTAACCAGAACTCAAGCAACTGGCACTAAAAATATTCAATTTTTGGTGCCAGCTGCTTGAGAATTTCGCTGGTTGCTTGAGAGTACCAGGTACATTTATCCAGCATCTACCAATCCCCATGGATGCCGGTTAACTCAGCCGTCTACTGTATGTACATTCTCATTTCCCTTGCTATAGAGTTCCTTTACTATTAATAGTAAATAATAGAAATGAGCAATATCACTTCTGGAGTCTTATCCCATCTCGGCAAATGGCAAATGGACTACAGCCAGCTTAAATAAGTTTGCCACAGTGCCATCTCCATGACCAGCAGCAGGGGTGAGGGCTGACAGGATGGGAGGGTGCTCTATAAAGCCTGTTTTAACTGCCATTATACGAGGGCTGTCCAGAAAAAAAATCCAGCCATAAATCCCTCTATTTTTCATATTACCTGGATGGACACTTTCCAGACAGCCCTTGTAGGTTACAACAGTGGTTATTTTTTATTTTGTGGAAGCAGGCTGTGTATAACTATAAGCTAGAAGATTCATTCATCTCACAAAGTCTGGCAGTCTGTTCCCAGGCAAACATGTGAAATGCAGAGCTGGCTATCAGATCGACTTGCCCTGACCACTCTTAACCTCTTCTTCCACAAGAGGGGGTCCCTGCTGAGTCCTGACCAGATAGCTGTTTGAACACTTCGTTTAACTATGGATGAAAGACTACTTACTGGAATTTTAGAAACTGGCAGTGTGACCATTATTCACTTCATTTTTATAATGTACTACCACGATGCCATGTTTTTCCCTGCCTCTGCCTGTACCAGAAATATTCTTATGTCACAAATCAAAATCTCTAAGAACTTCACTAGCTAAAAATTATTTCTCTATCAGAATTTTGCCAAACTAAAGGCTCTGCTTAGAGCCAGGGTCCCCAAAGTGGGAAGTAACAGTAGAGACATGCAGTCACACGGGCTGCTGCCTGCCAGTGCTCTTCCTGCCATTGCACTCAGAGATACCCACATGGCTCTGCTATCCGCAGTCTCCAGCACTTCTGCACCTGTCAGGCTATGCCCGTGTGCCTGCACAGGCCTAAGTGGCTGGCACACCATTCTCCATACAAACTCTGTGCTCAGCAAATGGTAAACACGGGTACTGTGTCCCACTGTTGGCTTTTAGTTACCCTGAATGGAAATGTGAAACTCACAGTTATTTTTAGATAATTCCCATTTTAATATTACCTTAGAACCTGCCTATTGCACTTCAAAGTAAGCCATCTTTTCAGGTGCCATTAAAGTCCTTTATGTATGAATTCCAATTATTCTATTAACTATATCCTCAACTATACAAAATTAAGTAACTAGCTGCTTCTGTAGGGCTACCACCTATCAGATCACACAACTTAGATCCTTATGCTAACCCCTCAAGGGACCGTGCTTACCATCCTTCCTTTCCCAGCCCCTCACCCCCAGCAGAAAGAGTAGCCACCTTTAAGCAAAAGGTCCTTTAAAAAAAGAATGGTAGAGAAAAGATGCAAGGACCTCATCTGCTACTCAAGTCAGCAAAGGAAAAGATGAAAAGGAATGTACAGAGAAGGAACAAGAAAGTCTGAACTTCACTAATGGACTTTCTTTTCTTTCTTTCTTTTTTTTTTTTTTTGTGCCTGGAAGACAGCCCTGATGGACTTTTTTAAAGAGAGAAAAACGACAGCTTGCAGATAGGAAATAAAGGGACAGCACGATCTGAAGCTTCCAGTGGTTCTCTTCCTTCTTTGACCCGCACGTGTACATCTGTTATGGCAGCCTAAAACTGTAAGTCTATGCCGGCAACTCAAACACTGATGGCTTACGCTAAACATTCAATTTTTAAAAAACACAAAATGTTCTTAAATCAGGTCTTCCTTGTATTCTATACCTGAATAAAACACATGCATAGGTCCAGGCACAAACAAATTAAAGACACTCATAATTTCACCACCCAAAGATGATAACCATAATTAATACAGTTAACATTTTATTGCATAGTCTCCTAGTTTATTTTAATGTACTGTATATCACACACATGAGAAATTTCTCATGTTTTTAAATAATCAAAAATACGATCCTTCTCTCCAGCATAATGCTGAAAAGAATGATTACTACTATTCCAACACAAAATTCATTCAAATGGGTCCTCTGTTGTTAAACATTAAATCTTATCCTTTGGTACAAACTTCCAGTTTTAAGTTCTGGGTACTGATTAAATGAACTGCATGGTGACTATAATTAACAACAACAATTCATTATATCCTTAAAGTCGCTTAGGGAGTAAATCTTAAATGTTCTTACCACAAAATAAAAGGAATTATGTGAGGTGATGAATGTGTTAACTAACCGTATTGTTGTGATGATTTTGCAATACATACATGTATCAAATCATGACATATAACTTTCACAATGTTATATGTCAATTATAGCTCAATAAAGCTGGGGGAAAAAATACCCTTGTCCATTACAATTGTCTTTTGAAAGGAAGTGGAAAATGAATAACACTTTTTGAAGAAGAAAAATTGTATTTTGGAGATGAAATGTAATACACATATTATATTTTATGTAAAACTGACCAGAAATAAGATCACCTTAGAAGGAAGGCTATATATGTATATGTATAACTCAAGATATCACTCTCATTGATTTCCTTTAAGGAAAAAAACAATGAAAAATATATTATATTTACTTATCTATGCTACTCCCCTTCAGACTTTCTATTAATATGACCTGCCAGCTTAATAAGAAACACAATTTCAGTTCCCAGTTGGTTTAGTTATCGGAGCTAGTCATCTCTATACTAATTGACACTAACATTCTTCAAATATAATAAGATTACCTCCAAAACACAAATCACATTCAGGCTGTTTAATCCTCTAGAAACTAGCCTACATATTTAACACTTAAAATTATAATTTAAAATTTTTATTTCTGGTCTTACAGAAAAGCGGCAGGGGGATCCTTATAATAAAACACAAATAAAGCAGTAGCCTCTCATGTCCTCTCCCCTCAAGCTAGTCTTCAAAATACATTTGCATGTACATACTTTAAAGCTCTACTTCTAATGAACACTTTTAATTTAAACTATATAAACAGTAGGAGAACATGTACATGAACACTAATTATTTTCAAAACCTTTATAAGGGGCAAAGATAGAACTTCTTTTTTTCCTTCAAAAACTTAGAAATAAAGATAAACCTCTAAACAAATGCTTATGAGGAAAAGTTCTTTATAGAGGAAAAATTAATAAATGTGGAAGGACTATCACGATTTAAAAATTATCATTTATGAAATAATATATCTCGGCGAGACCATCACTGGATGCTAAAACCACTAAAGAGAAAAGAATGATGCAGATCTGCATAATGGACAGAAGGCTGACACTCCACCCAAACACTGTAATTGATCTTACATCACTAAAAGGACACCTGGATATTATACACATCATGATGTGATGCAACAGAAAGCAAACAACACCATGAGCAGCTTTGTAAAATAATTCTTTTGAACCTGAATTGAAACTGCTAGATCTAACTTCCAGTTTACAGAAAATATAAGAGACAAAGGAAAAGGTTAAATGATCCCAAGGGAAAAAAATGAGGCAAATCCAGGGTGAGACATTCTACAAAGCAAATTGCCTGCTCAACTGTAAAAGTCAATGTCATTAAAAAAATTTTAAAAAGTGAGAGAACTGCTCTAATGCGTTATAAATAAGGGGTACATAAACTTTTTCAGTGAAGGGCCAAATAGCAATAGTTTAGGCTTTGGAGTCATGATGGTCTCTGTTCCAACTTCTCAACCCTGCTGCCATAGTGTGAACATAGAAACGATTACCAATTAGTGGGGCTGGGTTCCAACCAAACTTTATTCGCAAAAAAAGACAGCAGCCCAGATTTGGTCCTCTAACTATACATCTTCATATAATTTCAGAGCTCCTTCCTACTGTTTCCAGAGTGAACTGATCCATCCTAAATTGTTTGTTCTTATCTATAATAAATTAGAAACTTTTAAACATAGTTTGTTCTTCTGTGTAGGTGAACAGTTTATACTATTATTGAAAGTAGATTTTATAACTTAAGCAAATCCTATGTCCACTTAACTTTAATAAATGATAGCGAGTAAAATTCAGAGCAGTTTAGTATTTATTTTTAAGTATATTTATATGTTTTACTGGAACTCTAGTCTGAGTATCATCTCAACACTACATCCTGGTCAGTTACCCTTTCTCTAAATATGGCGGTCTTGAAAAAATATGCAAATAGTAAATATATTAATATTTTTCTATTTCATTGTTTTTTGCTTCTTTCTTCTTTCTGAGTCTTTCTTAAGCTATAGGAAATTAGATTCCTTATGAAGATTGCTCATTGTATGTAACCGCACATTATTTTTAAATTTTCTCTAATTCCTCCATGTATTTTTATCCTCTCTTTACTAATGAGTTCAGGGACCAAAGGGTAGATTTATGTGTATTCTCTACACCACCCAGAACATGACTCAGCACATAAATAGTGTTAACATCACAGAATCAATCTACCTCACTTGTCCTACCTTCTCCAGTTAGTTTTGGGAAGCATCAGAGAAGCATGAAGACATGAAAAGGGATAGGAGTTAGCTTGCTGATAATACATCCAAAATAATAATAATTCTACCCTAAAACAAAAGTAGCAAACACATTAATCCTTACTTGTTTCATTTCACCATTCCAGGTACAGAAATTACAAGAAATCCCAAAACAAGGGGATTAAGGATATTAGTAGAAAAAACCAAGGGATTGGAATGCTAGGTATAGCAGAGGGACCATTGAAAACTGGGATATTTTAGGTTTCAGGAGTCTTTGTGCCTTTTGAGGAAGGGCTGGAGGACTTTGGTCTCTAGATCAAGGGTTAAGACAGTAAAGGTCTATACTCTCTTCACTCAATAGTTTAGGCTTAGTGGCCGTACAGTCTGTTTCACAACTACACTACTGAATTCTGCTGTAGCACACACTCAGCCATAGATGATACATACACAAATGTGCATGATTGGAAATAGAAATGCACAAAGACAGTGAGAAAGATGAGCATACGAGTCAGAGCAGGTGTGTGTGGATATCAATGTTTTTTTGCGTGTATAAGTGAGAGAAACAGATAGATGTGAATACAAATCAAAAGATATGTCTGCATGTGTGGGTGTGCTAGTGCATGCATGCATGAGACAGAGATGCACAGAGACAGACAGAAGATGTGCATATGAGTCAGAGCAGGTGTGTGTTGCTGTCATGTGTTTTTGTGTGTAAGAGTGCAAGAGACAGATAGACAGATATGCATATGAATAAGTGCATGTGCATGCATGTGTGCGTGTCTGTGTGTGTGTGCATGCAAGAAACAGAGATGCAGAGAAAGATGGGCATATGAGTGAGAGCAGTTGTGTGTGGGTGTCCATGTGTTTTTGCGTGTATGAGTGAGAGAGACAGATGTGCGTATGAATCAGGGTATGTGTGTGCATGGGTGTGCGTGAGTAAGACAGAGAGGCACAGGGACAGTAAGAAAGATGGGCATATGAGTCAGAGAAGTGTGTGTTGTTGTCCGTGTATTTTTGTGTAGGCATGAGAGAGACAGATAGATGTGCACACAAATCAGAGTTGTGTGTGTGTGTACGTGTCTGTGTGTGTGCAGGTGAGGAAACAGAGACACGCAGAGACAGAGAGAATGAAGGGCATATGAGTAAGAACAGGTGTGTGGGTGTCCATGTGTTTTTGCATTATGAGTGAGAGAAATGATAAACAGATGTGATACAAATCAGAGCACGTGTGCATGTATGTGTGTGCATGTGTGTGAATGTGTGAGTGAGACAGAAACTCAGAGAGACAGAGAGAAAATGGGCATACGAGTCAGAAGAGGTGTGTGTGATTGTACGTGTTTTCATGTGTATGAATGAGAGGCAGACAGATATGCTTACGAATGTGTGTGCATGTGTGTGTGTCCATGCGAAAAAGAAAGAAGCACCGAGAGAAAGATAGATGGGCATATGAGTCACAGCTGATGTGTATGGCTATCCATGTGTTTTTGGGTGTATGAGTGACAGAGACTGACAGATGTACATACAAATCAGAACATATGTGTGTGTGTGTGTGTGCGCGCGCGCACGCGCGCTTGCATGTGTGTGTGAGAAACAGAGATGCAAATAGAGAGAGAAAGATGGGCATACGAGTCAGAGCAGGTGTGTGAGGGTGTCCGTGTGTTTTTGCGTTTATGAGTGAGAGAGACAGACAAATGTGTGTAAGAATCAGTGTGTGTGTGTGTGTGTGTGTGTGTGTGTGTGTATGTGTGCGCGCGCGCGCGCGCGTGTGACAGATGCAAAGACAGAAAGATGGGCATATGAGTCAGAGCAGGTATATGTGGTTGTCCATGTGTTTTTGCGTGTTTGAGTGAGAGAGATTGAGAGACGTATATATGAATCAGAGCATGTTTGTGTGTGTGCATTTCTGTGTGTGTGGGGGTAAAATAGAGACAGAGACAGAAATAATCGCATACAAGTCAGAGTAGGTGTGTGGGGGTGTGTGTTTGTTTTTGCTTGTATGAGTGAGAGAAAGATGTGCATACAATCAGAGCATGTGTTTGCATGTGTGCGTGTGTGTGCGCGCAGGCGTGAGACAGAGACGCAGAGACAAAGATGTGCATATGAGTCAGAGAGACTGGTGTGGTGTGCCAGTCCCTGCTCTACTTGGCTCAACCACTGTTAAAACTTGTCACATTTGTCATATGTCCACTTTACTTTCGGTCCTATTTTCTGCCTAACTCAAATAGGAGCAGTTATGACCCCATGGAAGGCATTTAAGGCTATATACAGAGGCATTTGTGGTTGTCACTATGACTTGGAGGTAGCAGTGGCAGTGGATCAGAGATGCTTCCAGAAGCTAAAGGGCAACCCTGCACAACAAAAAACTGTTCTGTCCAATATGCCCATAGCACTAGTGCTGAGAAACAGGATGGCTTACCCCATTCCTACCTCCACAAAGCTCCTTAGGTGCCTAAATTTCCATTATCTCAAAGTACAAAATAAACTAAGAAGTTCAAGATGATACTGACCATTAATAGTTCCATTTTCTCTTTTCATTAGGCATGAATGCATATATGTACACACATGCAAGCATGCACATGTGCAAACACAGGCACACAGATTGGAGGAGAAAAGAAAAATGTCCTTTCCCCTCAAATGCACTGCTTTTATTTTGAAAATATAACCAATGCTGACAGCAGAGGCATTGCTAAATGAAACGTGCTTTGTTGCCCACAGAAACACTAAGTTTTAAAGGAATAAGTGAACTATTTTCCACTGGCTAAGAGAAGTAAAAATGTTGTGCATTTACTTCACTATTGTCAGCTTGCTGAATTCCCTCTCCTACCTCATTTCTGTCTTTGATTTACTTCTCCTGACCTCCACTTAGTTCCTTCACTTTTGGGTCATAGGAAACTTGGCACCTAATAAATAAATGGTCTGTCATAATTTCTACAGTGTATCTTTAATTCAACTTCAGTTCAGAGCACACTGAACACACACAGCCAGCCCTACTGCAGCTGTTGGATAGGAAGCATTAAAAGATAAAAATTTGGATTAAAGTCAATATGGTTAATAAATGACTCAAGTCTGATTCAGTCAGTTTAAAGACAACCTTAACAGTATGCAACTGAACTGGTACAAGGAAGGAAGCAAAATTAATAGCTCCAAGGGGTTGCATAAGGGCAGTATAAGATAATACCTTACACTGAGGTAAAGAATAGCTGGTAATCAAGCCAAGTAAATTAGATAGCACACTCATTTACCAGATGAAATGTGGAGTGTTTAGCTACTTTGCTCCCAATTAGATTTCTAATTTATTATAACTTCAAGTTTAATGAGCTCTATAGTTATCAGCTAATCCATTTAATAAATATTTATTGATTACCTACTCTGAGCCAGGTAGAATTCTAGGTACTGAGGATACAGCATTCAAAAAGATATAAACAGACCCTACTTTTCTAAATCTTACATTCTAGAACATTTGTGTATGGAAAAAAGGCAGAAAAAGACAACAAACATAAGTTAAAATATGCTAAGTGCCATGATAAAAAACAAAAGGAGGGATGTGATAGCGAGTGACTAGATGGCTACTCAGAATGCATGGTCAAGAAAAGTCTCTAGGAAGACATTTGACCTGGGATCTGATTGTATAAAAAGTCATTAGCCAACTGAAGATCTGGAGAGAGTTCATTCCAGACAAGGGAAGAAAGAGCCCAAAGCAGGTCTAAACACCCCATGAGGAAAGGGAAGAAAATCAGCATGGCTCTAGCAGGAGAAGCAAGGGAGTGAGAAGTGAAAGAGGTAGGCCAAAGCCACAATCACTTAGGGGCTAGCAGCCTATGGTTATGAGTATGGATTTAACTGTATGTGTGATAGGGACATCACAGTTTTTATGCAACACAGAGACATCAACTGATTTACATTTTGAAAAAAAAAAAAAAAAAAAAAAAAAAAAAACAGTCAGGCCCCAAAGAGAAGAATGGACTAGGGATGTAAGAATGAGCACAGGAGACTAGTTAGAAGGCTACCAGAGTAATCTAGGTAACAGATAACAGTAGATTACACCAGATGAAAACAGAGGGGAGGATAAAAGAGATTTAAGGTATATTTAACTAGCAGTCATTCTCCTTAAAATCAGGAACAAGAAAAGAGTACCCACTTTCACCACTTCTATTCAACACAGTACTGAAAATCCTAGCCACAGCAATCAGGCAGGAAAAATAAATAAAAGGCATCCAAATGGGAAAGGAGGAAGTAAAACTGTCATTATTTGCAGATGGCATGGTACTATACATAGAGAACCCCAAAGATTCCACCATGACACTATTAGAACTGATAAATAAAATTAGCAAAGTAGCAGGATATAAAATTAATATTCAGAAATCTGTTGTGTTTTTATTCACCAATAACAAACTATCAGAAAGAGAAATTAAGAAAACAATCCCATTTACAACTGCATCAAAATAACTAAAATACCTAGGAATCAATTTAACCAAGGAAGTAAGAACTATACTCAGAAAATTATAAGGCAATGAAGAGAGAAATTAAAGGAGATACAAATAAATGGAAACATATATCATGCTCATGGATAGGAAGAATTAATATAGTTAAAATGTCCTTCCTACCCTAAGCAGTCTTTAGAGTCAATGCAATCGATCCCTATCAAAATACCAATGGCATTTTTCATAGAACTAGAACAAATAAACCTAAAATTTACACAGAACCATAAAAGACCCCGAATAGCCATGGCAATGCTGAGAAAGAGAAACAAAGCTGGAAGTACAAAAATAAACTCCAAATGGATTAAAGACTTAAATGTAAGAGTTAAAACCATAAAACTCCCAGAAGACAAGATAGGAGTCAAACTTTCAGATATTACCCTTAGTAATATTTTCACTAATATATCTCCTCAGACAAGGGAAACAAAAGAAAAAAATAAATAAATGGGATTACATTAAACTAAAACCTTTTTACACATCAAAGGAAATCATAAAAAAAAATGAAAAAACATTCTACTGAATGGGAGAAGATATTTTCCAATGATAGATGTGATAAGGGGTTAATATCCAAAATTAGGGGAGTTCCCTGATGGTGTAGCGGCTTAAGGCTTCGGCGCTTGTGCTGTTAGCGCTGCAGCCTGGGTTCGATTCCCAGCCGGGGAACTACCCACATACCAAAAAGCAAAAAAATAAAAATAAAACAAAACAAACAAACAAAAAAAAAATTAATAAAGTACTCATAAAACTCAACACCAAAAAAAACCAAACAATCCAATTTAAAAATGGGCAGAGGACCTGAATAGACATTTCTACAAAGAGGACATACACATGGCCAATAAAAAGATGTTCAATGTCTCTAATCCTCAGAGAAATGCAAATGAGATAAAAGCCACATGAAATATCACCTCACACCTGTCAGAATGGCCATCATCAATAAGTAGAAAAACAAGTGCTGGCGAGGATGTGGAGAAAAGGGAACCCTTCTGTACTGTTGTGATTGCAAATCAATGCAACCACTATGAAAAATAGTATGGAGATTCCTCAAAAAATTAAAAATAGAACTACCTTATGACCCAACAATTCCACTCTTGGGTATTTATCCAAATAAACCCAAAACACTAATTTGAAAATATATATGCACCCCTATGTTTACTGCAGCACTATTCACAATGGCCAAGATATGGAAACAACAGAAATGCCCATTAATAGATGACTGGATAAAGAAATTGTGGTACATTTATAAAATGAAGTATTGCTGTGCCATAAAAAAAGAATAAAAATCTTATAACTTGCAAACCTGGCTGGTAGTATACTAAGTGAAATAAGTCAGACTGAGAAAGACAAACATATGATTTCACTTATATGTAAAATCTAAACAATGGAATAAACCTACAAAGAAAATAGAAATAGATTCATGCATACAGAGAACAAACTGATGGTTACTAGATGTGAGGGTGTTTGGGGGGATGGGTAAGAATGGTGAAGGAATTAGAAAGCACAAATTGGTATTATAAAATAGTCATGTGGATGTAAACTAGTCATATGGAAAATATAGTCAGTCATATTGTAAAAACTATGTACAGTGTCAGACGGGTCCTAGTCTTAGTGGGAAGAATCATTTCATAAATTATATAAATGCCTAACCACTATGCAGTACACCCAAAACTAATATAAAATAATAATTGAATGTCAACTATAATTTAAAAAATATGTAGTCACGGAATGTAAACTACATATATGAAATATGGTCAGTGGCATAATATGTACAGTGTCAGATGGACAGCAGACTTGTTGGGGTTATCACTTTGTGAGGTGTGTAAATGTCTAATCACTATGTTGTTCTATAGACCTGAAACAATAAATAAATAAATAAATGTCAACTCAACTTGGATTGGATATGAAGAGTTTTGAAAAAAAAGGAAGGGAATGCAGGATGATGTTTTAGCTTGGGATACCTGGGAAACAGAGCCTGAGGTCTACGCTTACTGGCTAACTCTTTGTGGGGAATAAGATCTCGGGGAAGCAGAAGTGAGGGAAAAAAAGAGAAGTGTGGCAGGACAGAGGGAGAATAAATACAAGGTGTATGTTAAGCTGGCAACAACTTCAAAAACACACATGACTGCTAATCTTGTAAAGCTTCTTCAGACTATATGAAACTTCTGTGTCTTGGGAACAGTCCAGTGGGGGATGGGGGGAGAAGGAAAAGAATTTATCTGCAGGCTCTTCCCATACAAGGCTGGAACCCACTCACACCTCTAGGTGTGTGATCCAGTCCCTCCAGCGTTATCTACAGGTCCAATGTGGCCAGTGTCAAGGTATAATGGTCTTTCATTGTCAGTCAGCACCATATATGGGGCTTGTTGGTCTGTGATGACAGCAGCAGCTGCCAGGGCTCTGTGGCACTTGTTCCCAAGTTGTGGTACACGTAGCCCCAGCTGTATGTGCTGGGCCATTCAGGAGTATGCGAAAAATAATCAGTAATGGCGTAAAAACAAAGAAAAAAATGCAAAATGTTAGCTATGGAACAATAAATGTTAAGTTTGAATCACCATTAATGGAGACACTTCAAAATTAGATCACATTAGCAAATGGTGATTTGTGAGGGCGTGGCTATGAACCCTTCCCCCAAATCACTCTTCTATCAATCATAATGCACAGTTTCAGAAAAATCCATTTGTGACATTTCTAGAACTTCCACAAACATAAATATATCTGCAGCCAGACTGAATTTAGTTATTGACTGAGTAAAAATGTGTTGTCTTTAATCATGATTCAAGTAGTTTTTTTATTTAATGTTTAAATATTTGATCATCACTATCAACATTTAACCATCTTATGAATATTGTAAAATTACGTCTGTGGTTTGTACTTTTAGTATAGTATTTTTTCTTTCCTAACTTATTACTACATTTCCACTATTTTACATTTAGATAGGCACTGAACAAAAGTGTCAGTATTTAAAAACAGCTGTCTTAAGCATTCTTATATACAAACAATGAATCTTCAGAAAAAGAAATGAGAGTCAATACCTTTTGCTATTGCAACAAAAAAATGAAGTACCTGGGAATTAGCTTAACAAAGAACATGAGGGACCTAAACATGAAAAACTATAAGACACTTTTGAAAGAAATTGAAGAGGACACAAAGATATGGAAAGATATTCCATGTTCGTGGACAGAAAGACTTAACATTGTTAAAATGGCCATATTACCCAAAGCAGTTTACAGATTTAAAGCAATTCCCATCAAAATCCCATAAACATACTTTAATGAAATAGATAAAAAATTATCAGATATGTATGGAACCGCAAAAGACCTCAAATCGCCAAAGCAATACTATATAAAAAGAATAAGGCTGGTTGTATCATGTTCCCCGACTTCAATTTATACTACAAAGCATCAATAATCAAAACAGCTTGGTATTGGCAGAAAAACAAACACACAGACCAATGGAATAGAATTAAAAACCCAGAAATAAATATACAAATTTATAGACAAATCATTTTTGATAAAGGAGCAAAAATTATGCAATGGGGAAAAGACAGCCTCTTCAGTAGATGGTGCTGGGAAAACTGGAAAAACATATGCAAAAGAATGAATATGAGCTGTGAACTCTCTCCATATACTAAAATTAACTCAAAATGGATTAAACACCTCCATATAAGACCCAAAACAATAAACTGTATAGAAGAAAACACTGGTTCTAAAACATATAGACCTTGGAAGACTTCATGAGCCTGACCTCAAAGGCAAGGGAAGTAAAATAAAAAATAAAGGAATGGGACTATATCAAACTAAAAAGCTTCTGCACAGCAAAAGAAACCATCAACAAAGCAAAAAGAAAGCCAACTGAATGGGAGAAAATATTGCAAACAATGCATCTGATAAAGGTCTAATATCTAACATATATAAAGAACTAATACAACTCAACAACAATAAAAAAAACAACCCAATTAAAAAGTGGGCAGACACTTCTCCCATGAAGAAATACAAATGGCCAAAAGACAGATGAAAAAATGCTCAACTTCATTAGCTATCAGGGAAATGCATATCAAAATCATAATGAGATACCACCTCACACTTGTTAGAATGGCTATCATCAACAAGACAAGGAATAACAAGCGCTGGAGAGGATGTGGAGAAAAAGGAACTCTCAGCACACTGCTGATGGGAATGGAAACTGGTACAAATGCTATGGAAAACGGTGTGGAGGTTCCTCAGAAAAATGGGAATGGAGCTACCATATGACCCAGCAATCCCCCTTCTGGGGACCTACCCAAAAAACTTGAAAACCTTTCTTCGCAATGACTTATGTATCCCAATGTTCACTGCAGTGCTGTTCAGTGGCCAAGATGGAAACAACCAAAGTGCCCTGCAACAGATGACTGGATAAAGAAGCTGTGGTACATATACACAATGGAATATTACTCAGCTATAAGAAAAGATAAAATACTGCCATTTGCAACAACATGGATGGACCTGGAGATCATCATGCTAAGCGAAATAAGCCAGACAGAAAAAACCAAGAACCATATAACTTCACTCATATATAGAATATAAAACTGAAAGCAACAAAGAAAAAATAAACAAACAGTCAAACCAAAAAACTTATACTGCAACAAGCTGGCAATGCACTGTAGAATTATACACCTGGAACCTATGTAATTCTTGCTAATCAATGTCACCCCAATAAGTCTAACAATAAAAAAAAACTCATGGACACAATCAATAGTTTAATGGTTATCTAGGGGCAAGGAGGGAGAGAGTGATAGAGGAGGGAGAGGGTGGGAAAGGAGAGAGGGGGAGCCAAATATATGGCTCACACTGAGTGGTGATCATATAATTCAACAAATGATGCACTGTAGAACTGTACACCTGGAACCTATGTAATTCTTACTAATGTCACCCCAGTAAGCCCAACAATAAAAAATATATATTTATAAAAAAAATTAAAAATAAAAACAGCTGTTTTAAAAACAAGGGATAGCGTTTATGGAAATGGGTTTAAGAGGGGTACACAAGCAGAAAAAGATTGAAAACCGCTGTTCTATAGTCACAGGAATAGCATGAGCGGTCTCAAGGGCCGAGAGCTGGAGATGACTGGGCTGATGAGCTCTGGTTGGCACATAAAACCAGCCAAGTTGACTTCTAGCTTTCAGGCTTAAGTAACTGGGTAACTGGTGGGGCCTTTTTCTGACATAGAAAAGACTGGAAAGGACCAGTTTGGGAGAAAAAGCAAGACATCTGTTCAGTGCATATTAACCTTGAGATACTAATTAGACATCCAAGTGGATATGAAATAAGCATCGGATATTTAAGAGTCTGGAATTCAGGTGGCAAGACAGTACTGCAGATGTATACATATACAGTAGATTCTCAGTTAATCAGTACCCATGGAGATTAGTCATGCCAGATAAATGTAAGTAGACTTTCCATTAACTGGAACTCAAACAAGTGGCCTGAGTTCCAGTTAATGAAGAATCTACTGTATTTGGCAGTCATCAGTACAAAGATGGTACTGAAAGCAGAAGAACACATAAGTTTAAGAAGGAGGATAAGACTATAAATGAAAGAGACAGGAAGTACATTCCAAATACTGTGGCCCATCAATATTTAGAAAACAAGCAGAAGAGCAAGCAAAGAAGACTAAGAAGGCGTAGATACTGAAACAAAGGGAAAGCATGACAGTGCTATAGATTAGGGAGCGGTATTTTTAGGAAGAGGGTGAGTGGTCAACTATACCAAACTGTGAGAGGTACAATATTCAGAGCAGAGATGGAATGACTAGATCTGAAAAGATGGAAGTCATATGACCTTTATGAGAGTGGTTTCGGGGGATTAGTGGGGAAAGAAGCCTGACTGGAATGAACTGAGAGGATGATTCATCAAGAAATGAAGTTTGTGGTGAAGAGAAGCAGAGAAATGGTACAGCATGTGGAGTCAAGGGAAGCTTTTAAATGGATGCTGTACGGGCATGCTTGTGTACCAGTGAGAACGAGCCAAATGAGGGAGGAACATGTGGCATCAAAATGAAGATCACTGTCATTATCCATGCTGGTACTCAATAGAAGGTCTCACATGGCCAAATCACCCCCCAATTCATTTCGGTATTTCTAGACAAGAGAATAATTCATGATAAATTCTAATTATATTGCTGCTTCACATACGTACACTCATTCTCAGAGAAAACTAGAACACTTAGCTGAACTATCAAATATCACCACCTAGTGGCTGAAACCTTAAAAGCCAACATATCAAAGTTGGGACTCAAACTGTGACTACTCAGAAGGTATATCCTATTTAGCAATAATTCTAGAAAATATATCTGAACAAAATAACTTACAGAAAAATTTGAATACTACATGAAATGTACCAATCACATATAAGATCCTAAAATATATGTATTGAGTGCTCAGTAAGTGCCAGGTGGCATGGTAAGCTCTTCTACATGGACTTGTTCTGTAATCTCCCAATTGTCTATGAGATAAATCTCACCATTTCACATACGAGGAAACTGGAAACTGACACTTAAAACATTAATAAGCTGCCCAAGTTTATACAGATAGCAATGATAAAACTAGGATCTGAACAGAGTTAAATGACTTCAAGCTCCATACGCAAGCATTAGACTTACTACACTGTCTCTATAAAGCACCAAAATAGAATAAACCAGGTTTCTGTTACAGAGAATCAAGAGTACTACAAAGTAGAGCTTCAGAATTTAAAAACTATTCCATTGCAAACCAAATTTTGCTAGGAGTCGTTTCACTTAGTTACTAAAGAAGTAAACTGGACAGCAGGAGACTGATGCTAAAGAACACCTCTTTGGAAGAAGGATGACATTAGCACTCTTGGATCATGCTGCGTTTAATGTGTTCAGACAACACTTTATGTGCTAATTAAAACTAAATGTGAAAATATTTAGGGTAAATGAAAACATAAAAGAAATTCACAAGGAGGCAAAAGAATGTGATCCAGAAAGAAGTGGCTCCCTCCTCTCCATCAACCTTCCTCCCTGCCTCCTTCTCTAAGCAATTCCTCCAGAGGCATCCCTACTTCTCTACCACTCTAAGAATTATTACAAGTTCAAAGATGTTTCACACTTCATTGCACTTCATCTTTACCGTCACTTTACAAAAACAAAACAAACAAAAAACCCAGCCCCCAAAAGGTCATGTGATTGTTATATATCCTCTGAAATGCTAAAACTGAGACACTGAGATTCAAATTCAATCTGTGAGTACATGCAACTGTAAAAATCCCCACCTAGCTTCTAGATTAAGACTGGGGATTTCTGCCACGGCTCCCATATCAGAGGACAGATTGAAGAAGGTTGACAGGGTGATAAAATGATCAAGACCCCAAAATCTGCAAAATCAAGAGTGAGAGTTTTATTGAAATCTAAATTGTCCATTCTATCAATTAACTTGTGAAATAATACCAAATATAGAAAAATACATCCTGAACATATAGAGCTTTATAAAACAAATACAGAATTATTTTACACTTCATAAGCACTCTTGTTTGCTTTTTAAATCAAGTTTCCACACCAAAACATGTACCTATTTTAAGCCTACTCCTTGAAGGGCTCTAACAAATGTATACACCCATGTCAATACCACAAGCATCACAATACAGAACAATACTGTGGCCTTTCTCAGTCATCCCAACCCAATTCCTCACCCACACAACCACTGGTCTTCTGTTACTACAGATCAGATTTATCCTTGAAGAGGTCTACATAGATGGAATCAAACTATAGGAACTCTTTCTGATTTCTTTCTCTGAATGTAATGATTTTTAGATGCATCAATTATTCCGGGGTCATTTCTCTATAGGATGCTATTGGATGGATATATTACAATTTATGTATCCATTTACCTGTTGATAGACATTTTGGTTGTTTCTAGTTCATGGCTACTACGAACAAAGCTGCTAAGAACATTGTTAGACCAGTATTTGCATGGATGTATGTTTTCATTTCTCCTGAGTAATTATTTAGGAGCAGAACTGCAGCATTATCTGGTAAGGTGTATGTTTAACTTTATAAGAAACAGCAAGACTGTTTTCCAAAGCAGTAAAACTATTTTACATTTTCATCAGCAATGTATGAAAGTTTTGGTTGCTCCTCATCTGTGCTTGATATTGTCAATCTTTTCAATTTCAGCATTCCAGTGGTTATGTAGCAGTAGGTTGTGTTTGTAATTTGGAATTTCCTTATGACTGATCCTGCTGAACAGCTTTTCTTGTGCTCATTGGCCATTTGTATGTCAGTCATTGTGCCTGGACTTGTGGATTTTTCCCCACAATTGCATGGGCTAATGTTCAACGAATACTCAAGGGGACCTCATACAGATGCTAGAGCTCTTCTCTGAGTAGCTCCCTCTTCTCTGGTACTCTTCCACAACTTCCAGCTGCCTTAGCCTCTCCAAAACCCAATCTCCATCTCAACTTAGCAAGGACACTACGTTCTATCTCATTTCCTCAACCATGTGCTTATAGCCCAGAAAGTGCCTTCAGGTAGAAAGTAAAGGGAATCATAGGGATCACCTCATTTGTGTCTCTTCCCTCAAAGATCAGAGTCCTGTGCTATTATCCAATATTTGAAAACAGTTGCTTCCTACCTTTTGTCCAATTTTCTAGTTGTTTGAGGTTGTCCAAGTCAAGTTCTTGGTACTGTCTACTGGCTCTAAGTTGAAGTCTACACCTTATTTTTAAACATTTTTTTTTTGTATCCATCATTGGATATCAGCCTCACAAGAACCCCATGAAGCAAACAATACTGCCAGTGAAAAAATACATCACCAATAAAGGATAAAGAATAATTGACAATATAATACTAACAGTTAACAATCACAGCTAATATTTTTGAGTACTTGTTATGTGGCAGGTACCATATTAAGTATTTTACATACATTAAGTTCATTTCCTCATTACAATCACATTATGAGGTAGGAATTTTTTTGTAGAAGAGGAAACTAAACACAGAGAGGCTGAATAACCTGCCTAATATTACAAAGCTAGTGAATGGCAGGAGCAAGGCCACCTGGCTCCAAGGCCCAAGCTCTTAACCCATTAAACTACAGAACTGCTGTTATTTTTCTATTGTATAAATAAAAGTCTTTTGCACACAAAACAATCTGGAAGATGAGGGGAAGAAGTATGGGTTACAGGGAAAGGAATGAGACCTAGAAAAGAGCAATTATTCTCACGTGCCATACTCTCATTCAGAAGTAGGGTAGCAAATTCTATTCCCAAAGGCCCTTTGTGGTTAAATATAAAATATATCCTCAGAACACTGTGTTCTAATTTAGAGTTTAAAAACATATACTCCCTCAGATACAATGCAATAAATGGTAGTTAATCCACAAAAACCTATTTAACCATAATATTGCTAAAACAGCTGCTTTATATTCAATAAATATGTACTGAGAGTCTACAGATGCCACAGATTGTTCTAAGAGCTGAGGATACAGTATAAAAGTGTCAGACAAAATCCCTACTGTCCTGAAGCTTACACTTCTAGAGAAGACAACAAATAATATATAAACAGAAAAAAAATAGTGTATAACTTCAAAAACAAAGAAATGCTAAAAGAAAATTTAAAAGGCTGATGTGATAGAGAAAGAGGGAGTGCAGGTGCTCCTTTAGTCCAGTGAGCAGAGTGGCTTGCTGAGAATATGATGTGTGAGAAGAGACCTGAAGAACAAAACGACAGACATCAGAAAGCAGGAGATAAAAGCTTTTCATACAGGAAGTCATAAGATGAAGTTGTATAAGAACTGTGTTCAGAAACACGAGGCAGTCCAGTGTGTCTAAAAGTTAGTAAAAATGAGAGTGATTTAAGATGAAGTTGATTTGGAAGGCAGGGACTGAGTTGTCTGTTTTTTAATTTAACTCCACTCTTTCTTCCTATATTATTCTCTATTTCTCGTATTATTTTCAATCAAATTTAATAGTCTCTTAGATATTTAAAACTATTTCTTTTTTTGGCACAGAATCATTAAACTACTCCATTCCACTAGAATCTTTTAATTCTGTTTACTTTTTTTTAAGGCTGTGTATACATTACTCTAAAACAAACGCTAAAAAGCAAAAAAAAAAAAAAATCATCTCACAATGTTCTCCATTCAAAATAATGCATCTAATCCAGCTGATTTTAGTGAAATGACCCAATATTTCAACATGCAGGCAAAATCCCAGTTATTTTGTTCATGTACAAAGTTGATGTCTGTCCTCTACCACAGGAAATTCAGAGGGAATCCCATAGCAATAACCGAATACTTTTCCCCTTCCACACACTCGTGTGGTCTAGAGAAAAAGGCAAAAACAGCTAAGTTAATGAACTTTTAACAAGCACTAACAGGAATTTCTAACAATGTTTTATTGATGTTCTGAAAGTGATTTCATAAATGTAGAAATTTTACAGTTGGCTTTCTTCTGACTAAGACAAGAATTGTCAATCTCACAAAGTTCTACAGGAGAAAAACCTTCGTGCCTAAAATACCACAAATGAGAATTCACAATCTAACATTAGGCTAATTGTCCTTGATTGTTATTTATTTTCTACACTTCATTCTCAATTTGAGGTGCTGATATATTATAGCTTAAGCACCATTTTATGTTTCATGTTAAAATATATTTAAAAAAACATTATATCCAGAATCAAAAATAAAAATAGACCTAGAAAATAAAATGCTGGTTTTCCAACTTTGACTCACTTATGACAAAAATGATTACCAAGAAACCTGCTAACCACCCTTACCAATTAAGAAAAAAAAGAACAAAGGAAAGAAAAGATGTAGTACTTTTTTAGCACTGTCTTTTACTTTCTCAGACTCTTCAATATCATTGGGAAGATACCAGTCAAATGCACATGGGCCTAGTTTTTTATCTCTGGATGATATGAAGAGTATTCTGTCCTAACCAACAACCTATTCAGATACCACTCCTGCTGGCCACACAAATGTCTTCAAAAATCATATTTTTAGTGCAAATAAATCAACAGTCCTCATGATGTCAAGTGGAATCGTCACAGTATATTTCCTTCACCAAAGATAAATGTTTCTAAGATTTTTATACAAACATGGTTTTCAGCAAATATTACACACAGCAAGCAGCCTGCCATAGGCACCATGTCTTTCCAATGGCTGCACTAATTAACAACCTGATGTCACTTATCTCCCAATAGGATGTAATATACCTTACTTTATGAAGTACTCTTGCCCAAAATGTTTAATCAGAATCTAAATCAAATCTCAACACTTAACTTTCAGTTTATAAGAAATACATGAGCTAGAGAAACAAGTTAAAGAAACAATCAAGTAATCTGAGAAGTGCTCTGGACTCTTCAAAAAGTCAATGTCATGGGAGACAAAAGTAGTGGGCCCAGGTAGGCACTAAAGAGATATCTGTGGACTTTGGATCTTTGTTTTTTTTTTTAAAAAAAAAAAGAAAAAAGAAAAGAAAAATACTACAAAAGACATTTAGGTAAAAATTGGAAAAATCTAAATGTAGACTGGATACTACTAGATTACAGACTTGTTAATTTCCATAGATCTGATAGTTAATTGTGTTTGGTAAGAGAATCGCTTATTCTTAGAAGCACGCTGAATTAGGAGCCAAATGTTACAATGCCTGCGACTTACTTTCAAATAGAGCAGCAAAAAAAATTAAAAATATACGTGTGTGTGTGTGTGTGTGTGTGTGTGTAGAAAGATATATATAAAGCAATTGTTAAATTTTGGACCTTAATATAGATTTGAAATTTTTTTTTTTAATTCATTTTTATTGTTAGACTTATTGGGGTGACATCTGTTAGCAAGGATTACATAGGTTTCAGGCATACAACTCTACAGTGCACTGTCAACTTGTAGATTTGAAATTTTTAAAAATAAATGAAGTCTTTCTCTACCCACAGGTTATCCGAGATACCTTTCCATTTTCTTTTATTATCTGTGTAGTTTTACCATTCACAATGAAATCTTTTATCCTTTTAGAGTCAATTTTTTTATGTGGTATTAGATATACATCATTTTATTTTCCTCTATACAGAATTCCAGCTTTCTCTACATAATCTACTAAACAATTTGTCGTTTTCCCACTGATTTCTAGAAGAATGATTTTGGGTCCCACTGAAAGACCTAAGCATATGAAGGTAAAAGAAATAAAAAATTAGGAAAAAGAGCAAAGGAAGAAAGAAGAAAGGGTGCATATAAGACATTAGCTGAGAAAGGGCTAAGAATAAATGAAGTACTATCAGATTCCTGTGCACCAAACCATATTTACTGAAGTACGTAACAAGTCAAAGGAAAAAATTAACTAAACACCTATTTAAAATATATATATATATATACACATACACACACACACACACACACACACACACACAACCTCAAAGCTGTTCAGGAAACATCTATTATAATTTATCTGGTACACAGTATCACAAGGAGGAAGTTGCCAGAAAGTAGACCATCTCCTACCAGTAAATTCGATTACAGTTTACTTAGCATTTATTCCACTCTACACAGACAAAAAGAATGGCAAAACAGAAACATGACCATCTTTAAGCCTCTTTTACACTTTCAGATTCTATGGTAATGTTTAAAGGTGACTTTAAAACTTACTTCTTTGATTAATTTAGTACTTAGATCAGATTTTTAAAACATGAATTAAGTGCTCATCCCATTACTGACAGCGAGTCTAAAAATGTAAACTGATTCTCTACAAGAAAACTCTAAAACCATACCTCTTATTTTCAGCCAAACTGGCTCCTTCATCCTTCAGTTGTTTACTCTTCTCAGCACAGCCTTCAAGGAGAATTTCTTTCCTACGTTTAATGGCATGAAGCCAGTTCCCCTCATCATTCTCAACTACGTCCTTCTCGTCAGCAGCTTCGGCTTCAAACTGCTGGGAAGTGAGCTTCGAGACCTTCTCACCAATTTTCCTCTTCCATCCAAAGGAAGCCATTCTGGAAAATGACAAAGAAACAACTTTAAATTTCAAACTTGGCCCTTTATACAAGTATTCATTCCAACTAGTGAAGAAGGAATAACAGGATCAAACAGTCACCATTTTTTTAACTCCTCATTTAAAAAGTGGACTAGGCAATAATCACCAAAGGCAATCATCGTGGAGAAAGACAATGGAATATTTGCATCTCCTGGTGGAAGTGGCACATTACCTAGGAAGTACTCTTACCAAAAATTAATCCGAAATCCTATCAAGCCCTTACCAGCTTGTAAGAAATATGGGATCCAGAGAAGCATGCTAAATAACACAGAGATGCAGACAGTGAAAAACAAAGAAAAATAAAGCTGATTTCTCCACGAAATAAATTGCCAAGGAAAGGAAAAAAGAGAAAGATAGGAGATAATCTCTAGATTAAGGGAAATTAAAGAGACTGAATAAAATGTGTGGATCCTGTTTACTTCTGAATTCAAACAAGCCAATGGGGAGGAAACATTTATAAAACAATAGGGGAAATCAACACTGATTTGAAATTTGATAATATTAAGGAATTACCGGGGGTTTTTTAGGTATGATTATGTTTATTAAAAGAACCCTTATCTTTTAGGAATACATACTAAAATATTTCACATGAAATTGATGTCTAGGTATTATTTCAATGTAATCAGTGGGGTGGGGAGTACAGTAAAGGAGAAATATAGATGAAAAGACTGCTATGAGTTGATAGTTGATGTAGGTGATAACTACATAAGATTCTTTATACTTTTCCCTCTCTTTTCATATATCTTTGAAAATTTCCATAATAAAAAGTTTTTAAAAAATTCAAACTTTGTAAATGACTTAATTCACAGCACTGGGTGAATCAAAAAAAATAACAAATGCTAAATGGGTTTGTAAATCTGAAATGACATACAAACACAGGGATGAGAAAAGAGAAGATAATTGATGGAATAAAGTTAAAGGAAACACTGGAAGAATTCAACAAATATTTATTGAGAGAAAAATTTACTGAGGGACAAGAACTCTTACTAGTTACATGGATGAGCTTAAAAACACTGAGAAAACCCTGAAATTGCATATAAACTTTTATATGCTGAGTGCATTCTGGAGAAAAGTGCCTAAGCTTTCATTCCATTCTTAAAGGAGTCTGTGACACCAAGGAGATTATGATCAACTGACTGACCAACTTGAGGGATTGAGAAAGCAATGAATCAGAGGTCTTTATAAAACTATTAAAGAATGGACATTGTGAGAAAAAGACAGAGAGAAATGAAATAGTAAGTTCCAGCAGATACCAAAGTCTTCATCACTGATGCACATGGCTGAAGTAAAGTATAAGTAATCACTAGAAGGAAGGGGACCAAAAAAAAAAAAAAAAAAAAAGAAGTGAGGGTATTTGTGAGGTTATTCACATGGAAAAACCCAGGAAAATGACAGAACTTAGAAGATAAAATTGTGGGTAATGTACCTAAGTTCTTAATGAATATTAGTGAGTGCCAATAAATTACAGCAATCAAGAAATGTAGAGGCTGATATGGGTAAACCATATGCTTTCCTAAAGAGCAAGGACTTTTAGAAAAGCCTGAGGGGTAATGGCTTATAAACTATACTAAAAAATTATGACAATGACAAACTGTCTCCCCAGACCTACTATGATATGAGGGAATGAGATTCCTATGTTTGAATATGATGACAAGTAACTCAGGGGAAGAACCAAGAAATGGTAATGGAAGTGTGGTTACTACAGAAGTCCAGAGGTGCAGAGTAAGGACAACATGAGAGAATGATCACAGGAAAGCCTCACAAGATATCAGGATAATTCAAGATAAGAAAGAAGTCTTTATTTATGACTGTCCCTAAAGGTGACAAGAATGAGGATGATCAAATTTTCTGGTTTCAAGTTTTCAAATGGAACTTTATTTCTAAATCAGCAATGTGAGGTACCCTATTAATGGGTGAGAACCCTATTAATACAGGCGGATACAAGGTATGTTTACTAAAGGCAAATTATATCTTATTGTCAGATCTGCAGATTATTGGAAGCAGGTGCTAGGGTGGGGAAGAAAGAAAAAAAATGGGCAGACTGACCCACCTGTATGTTTTAAAAATTGATAGGTCATTCAGAGGCCCATTTTCATCACGAAAGACAGGTATTGGTCATGGCCCCAGATGGTAGTTCTCATCTATGTATGAAAAAGCCACACAATGGATGCCTCAGGTGTTTGTCATTCTCCTCCAAAAATGCTTTAAGATCTTCTAGAGATCAGGGGCTGTGAAGGTCAAGACAGAATGAAGTTTTAGGAGTATAAAAAGGCCTGATGACCACAAGCAATGAACAAGTTTAGCCTTAAAGAAAGAGATAAGAACACACTCCTCTCAGACAAAAGCTAATATTGAATGAAAAGTACAGGCAAAGTTCAGAGGTAGAGGAAAAAGAAAATGATGGATTTCATACCCCCAAACTTCATATTTCTCAAGAGAAATAGGAGGCTAGTCACCAGCTCCAAGTAAAGGGAAAAGAAATGGATCTCAAACATAAGAAAAATAGAAAAAATCTGAAACAGTCACAGTGGAGATCAGGAAAAGCAACAATATGGGATGCATAAAGATACCAAACAGTATCAAGAGCCCACTGAGTTTAAAAAACATGCATTTGTTACCAAGGCCATTAACACAGTTTTATATTTTCTTCAAAATTGTCTAGAGACCACAAGAGTATCGTCAGTTACAATACAGGGTAAGTGCTATAGGAAAATAACTGAAGGATGCTATAATGTTAGAGAAGAAACACTTGAGGCTCAGGGGAGGCTACAAATTTTGAAGAATAAAAACTTAGCCAGTAGAGTGAGTCCTATAACATACGCCACACACTTTCTGCCTTGGAAAATGTAACACGCCGAGTTGATTCACGTATCTTAAATAGTACGAGTTTATTGTTCCTCTAAGGCTATTTGAACATTAAATTAAAACTTCTTATAAAGAAAGCTTTCTTGAATCTGTAGTTAGATGCACAAGACGCCAACATCCTAACCTTTACATTTTTTAACTATGATAAAAAAAAAATCATATGGGTAAATCATAATCATATGGGTTGAATGTTAAACTCATAGAACAACACAAATTCATATTATACAGAATTATAGTTCGGGAGTTCCCTGATGGTGTAGTGGCTTGGGGCTTTGGTGCTGGCGCTGTCGGCGCTGCGGCCTGGGTTCGATTCCCAGTCAGGGAGCTACCCACATACCAAAAAGAGAGAAAAAAAACAAACACAAAAAGAATTATAGTTCGTTAATGCCATGAAAATTCTAAACAACGACGCTGTATTCTAAATTCTCCTGCTGGCACGATGATCTCCATAGTTGGCGTTCAATTAGGGTGGACGGCTTGACATCTTATCAAACCACCAGCCAGAGACAGAATGCTTGTTTTCACTGTGTCGGAAGATGCAGCAACCAAGTAGAGAAACCACTAGATGGACACGATCAGGAAATCGAAAAGGAATCCTAGGTACGCGGATGTATTTGGATGTGAGGATTCAAGAAACAATTTATCGGAAAACGTCAACGCAAGAGTGTATTAGCGACTTCTCCTCGTTTTCGACTACGATAAAACTGTAAAGCTCATAAAAGCAGCCCTAAACGTCACCCACGAGTGCACAGGCCCCGCGCTCAGCCGCAGAACTGACAACATCGAGTGGAAAGCCAGCTCGGCTCCGCTAAGGGAAGGTCAAAGCCGCACCAACCGCCTAGAAAGCGCAGAGCCGCCCTGGGCACCGCTGCAAGAGAGGGCCCGACCCTCAGACTTGCTCGTCTCTAGAAACCAAGCTTAGAATCCCGGCTTTGCCACGGCCCCGGTGAGTCTCACCTCCAACTTGTGACGCTCCTTTCTCCCCCAACCACAAGACTTTCTCGCCTCCTTTTCCTGCTCTTCCTCCCGTTTCCACCACAGACTGGAAAGCCACCTGATGACTCCCCTAGTCCCGTGTTTACATTCCGCTTGCCCTTTGCCCACCGGAAGCGGAAGTCATCACGCCCGACCTCCAACCTGTCTGTCTTCGGTGTCCGCTCTCCTAAAATACTGGGTGGAACTACCGGCGGCTTCCGAAGCGCACAGAGCAAAGGTAAGGGAAGGGGCGGCTCCCAGAGCATTTCTCATCTGCCAATCCCTTTCCCTGGACCACAAATCCCAGATGTCACTGCGGTCGCCCCCCCTCCCCACCCCATTACCCTCTGGGATTTGTAGTCCGATCCACCTGGGCCGGAAGCGGCGTCCTCCAGCAGGCAGGAGTTCCCGCAAGTGAGTACTCTCTGAGACAAGCAGGCCAGACCGAACGACGTGACCTATCCAGTAAGCAGGTAAATTGGGTGAGGCTCGAGAAAAACGATTTGGGGGGAATTCAGAGCATTACGTGACTTTGCCGTACAGGAGTTTACACCCTAGCTGATAAGGCCGGCTGCACGCAGAGGACAGAGACAAAACTCATTGAAAAAGGGTTCGCTGGGGCAGATCAGGAAGGATCATGGCTGAACTGTGAGCTTCCCGTTGGAAAAAAACAAGTTGAACTCAGAAGACAGAATTGTGGCCTGAATAAAAGCTGTGGTTCATGTCTTGAAATGAGGCGGGGACAAGTAACACAGGGAAGTCTTTAGGAAATTGTAAAAGTTAAGATTAAGTTATCGTAGTAGCTATCTCGTGCAAGGGAAGGCCATTTTTGTAGATGAGGCTTTCTCTACCTCAGCACTCTAACATTTCAAATTGGATAAATATTTATTGGGGGAAGAGGGGCTGTCCTGTGCGCTGTAGGATGTTTATTTTAGCAGCATCCCTGCTCTCTACCCACTAGATGCCATTAAGCAGGTGTGGCCACCAAAAATGTTTCCACACATGGGCACATGTCCCTGAAGAAGAATGGTTCTGCCACCCCTGCCCCATTGAGAAACACTGATGTGAACCAGTGATTCTCCAAAGATGGTCCTCAGACCACTGAGGGTTTCTGAGACCCTTTCAAAATCAAAACTATTTTTCATTCTAATATGAAGACATCATTTGTTTTTTTCAGTGTTGACATTTGCACCTGTAGTGAAAAAGCAATAGTGAGTAAAACTGCTGGCCCCTCAGCACCAATCAAGGCATTATAAGCTATACTAATAGTACTGTTCACCACTACACTCACAGTTATGAAAAGAAAATGCAGGGAGTTCCCTGGTGGTGTAGTGGCTGGGCTTCAGTGCTGTCAGCGCTGCGGCCTGGGTTCGATTCCTAGCCAGGGAACTACCCACGTAAAAAAAAAAAAAAATTAAAAAAAAAAATGCAGTCACTCATTTGTCCTTGATGGAAGCAGTAAAAATTATTTTATTAAAATGGCACATCTGTACACTTTTTAATATTTTGCATGATAAAAAGGGGTAAGTACTTATAAAGTACTTCTGCTATATACTGAAGTACAAGGTCTCAAGTAAAAGCACTTGTGATATTGCATTATACACTGAAGTAGATATTTTCTTAATAGGATACAACTTTTATTACACTTAGAATGACTGACAGACCAGCTGGTTATTCAGGCTTGGGTATTTGACAAGCCTTTTCCTAAAAACAAAGGGAGCCTATCACTTCAAGAAAACAACTGATAGTGTTGCCAATGATAAAACTCAAGAATTAAAACAAAAATTACGATTTTGTTGAACATATTTGCCATAATGATCTTAACAGCTTCATAACACCATACTTCTCTGAGATCCGTGATGATATATGATGTGATTTTTATTTATGTTGTTGGATTAGATGCATCAACATTTGTAAGACCTGCATAAGTGAACCAGAATTTTCAAAATGATCCACGCATGATTATGGCAGCCAGCCTCCCAAATGGCCTCCTATGATCCCTGCTCTTGGCATTCACCCTTGTGTAGTTCCTTCCCACATTATACCAGGGTTGTTCTGTAATGCTTGGTAACCCAGGGTGGTTCTGTCATAAGATAGGGCAGAAGTGATAATATTATCACTTCTGATATTAATTACAAAGGACACTAAGGTGGTGGCATTATTTCTTAAGCTGGGTAGAAGTTTACATGGCCATGTTCACTACAACCCAAAACTGAATATTCATTGTGCCAAATTGATGATTTGTGCATTTTCTGTGTATACCTCTATATCAGTCTTTAAAACTATGCATCTCTAACAAGACACTTAGATCAGGATTTATGCCTTATAGTCACATGTGTAGTCCTTGGTTCAGAGTAGCCATGTGAGGGGGATGTAGTTTGCAATTATTAAATGGTGCCTGAAGCTGTATTCCTTTCTAGGGCTCTATCCTAAATCTCTCAAATAACTTAACCTTGATCCACTCCACTCAAGTAAAGGCTATCTCTACCCATCACTTCCCTACTTCCTTTGACTGTTCTGTGATCTTGATGCACCTGTTGATATATTTAACACATTTACTACCATGCTGTTCACAGACACCATGATCATCTTCCTAATTGCTAGAAATTCTCTAAATTTATCATAGTAAACATTTATTGGCTTCCACAATAAATACAACCGTTCAATACTAAAACAAGAGTTTCTTGCATAATTGTATACAGTCAGGGTAAATCCCTAGAGTACTTTCTAAGTTCCCTTAAAGAACAACCTTATGTGCTGCTCATAATGGTCTTTAGTACTGTTTTGTTACAGTTATCAAGCTGTTAAGACCTGCCTAGCAATGCCACACTGGATACAAGATTTAATACTAACTGAATTCTAACACTTAGTGGAATTCTAATCAAATCCACTGTTAGCTGGACAAAATGGTAGCTGCTTTGGCTTTTACTGTATATATTTGAGTATTTTGTTCAGATTGATTTTTAGATGAAATCAAAACTAATTCAGTTAAGACAGTCACGTTTGAGTGCTAAAATTTGTTCAAGCAATGTATTTTTATATTTAGGCATGTTGTTTAAAAAGAAGGTGCACAGATGATGAGCCATAAACAAGTGATTTTTCATTTAGTTTTCCCAGATGTAAAAACTTAAGCATATTCCAACAGATGAAAAATGGTGTTCATTATCCATTTTTTCTATTTTTGAACATTTATTAGCCTTGCAAATGCAAGGCCTCAAAAGACTGGTTCAAAACTCAGACTTGTTCCTCTCCACGGAAATCTTTAGTGAAAGGCGAAAGACTTATGCGATCTGAAGAGAAACCAGAGTATATCTATCCATTTTCTAATTCAAAAGTATTTTAAAATTTATACTTAAATATACTCCATTCAAAACAAACATGAACATGTCTCAGAATACTGTACTACAAAGATTGATTTCTATCCTATTACCAATTTATACTTCTCTTATATGTGGAATTTCATTCATCTAGTCAGGAGAACTCAAAAAGATTTCTATTGTGGGTGGGGGAGATGGAAAGAGTTAAGAGGAAAAGATTTAAATAACACACACTTTTCTTTCATTCTGAATGTGCCAGTCAGAGCACTGATGCATGGAGTCCTACATGTAGCCATAATGCACAAAGATTAATTAGTGTGAATGGTATCACTACAGAGTCAAAAAGGGTGGGAGCTGGAGTTATGAGTGAGCAGGACTTTTGTATAAAATCATTTAAAACTCTGAAAAACGACAAAAGCATCTTAAGAGAAAAATACAATCAAAGTAAAAGCAATGGAGTTTATTTCAGTGAAATTATTTCAAATTAGATATATATTAAGCTCCCATATCCCCCAACCTGGTAGAAAAGTTCCTCTCGGTGAGAAATCATTTATTTCAATGGCAAAATTTTTACATATCAGTAAAATCTGTTATATTTAAACTATGTATACAGTACATTTCTGGCAGAAACCTTATACTTCTTTCAGTTGTCAAGACAAAGTAAAAATATGGTTGCATAAAATCACAAAAAATATAAATTGCTGAAAAGATAATAAAAAAGATTAAAAATCATTTGCATTGACTCACTTACATCTTCAGTTAGTAAGAACTTGCAAACTACAATAAGACTTTGAAAATTCTGATGTAACCTTGACATAACTCAACCAAAAGTTGTCATTTCAAACATACCAGCTTAAAAAAGAATTTACTGCAATAGTCTGTGCATTTATCATACTATTTGTACAAGTGCAATATTTAAATATCTTCAAAATAAAACTCAAGGAATAACTAAAAGGAATCACAATAACTTAAAAAGAAACAAAGTTTACAAAATTAACAAATTTTAGAAGGGCTTATTTAATTGGTTTGTCTTTTTGTTCCCCCTCCCCACAAGTTTATAGAGACGTAACAATGACTTAGTTCTATATACAAATTTGTAACTTCAAAAATACAGTCTTCTGCTCTTATCAGGAACAATGGTGCATTTAGAGAGCCTACATAAAATCAGTTCAAAACAGAGGGCCTCATACAAGTTACAAATAGTTTTGAACTTATATTTAAATGTAACTCCTATTATTTTATACAGCTTTGAGATTCTTAACTGACTATAACAAATCCTGGACAAAAAAGAAACAAAAATATTTCTTTTGAATTCTGTGCTGGAGTCAAATCTATAACTGCAATAACTGTAAGCTATCATGACATTTTGGATACATTAAACAACCCTAAATTTTTTAACAGTGTTAAAGAAAGATATAGCTCTGTTGCAATGAAAAAATGATTAATACCAAAAAAAAAAAAAAAATCAATTTCTTGAAGTTAAAATTGTATAAGGCAAATAAAGATAATACATATTTTTATTTTTTATTAGCATACACATGATACCAGTTTTATCTGAGGTGACTTTAAATCTTCATTTACACCTATTATGTAATGCTATTATTACATTACTAACAGCAAGAAAATATAAATCAGAAATCTTAGGAAGATTTAGGCAGTTCCCGTAATGCTACTTTTTAAAAAGCAGTTGATGTCCCAAATAAATGTGACCACTTAGAACTAACCAATTCGTTCCCTATTTAATCAAATCAATAATGTCATGTCTGACTAAGGAGACATAACCAAAAGCAATGTGTAAACTTTAATTGGATCTGGTTTGAAATAATTGGCTATAAAAGAAATTTGGAGGACAACTGGAGAAATCTAAATATGCATGATTAGATGACATCAGAGAATTATTAATTTTATAATAGGATTATGTTTAAGGAAAATGTCATTATTTTTAGGACATGCCTGAAGTGCTGAAAGGCAGTGAATATGTCTACAACATCCAAATGATTCAGGGGAAAAAAGCATATATATACATACATATATATGTAAGCTATATCTATATACATATATAGAAATACAGCAAATAGGGCAAAATATTAACAAGTACTGAATCCAAATGGTAGATACACATGTATACACCATATAGCCTTTCAAATTTTGTTTTTAAAAATGTTTACAATAAAATTTGGGAGAAAACATTTATCTGAACATTTAAACAGTTTGTTAACAGATGTTCTTTGTGTGCATTGAATCAATTTAAAAGATATAATCAGATGACAAGAAATGTTTGCATACATTCAATACTGACTGACATGAACTGAGGAATTTGTAAGATTGGCAAAAAACATGATTTATTTACAGTATATGCAACTCAGCTCTTGTGACAAAAGAGCAATTTATATACAGAATATAATGGGACAAATTGTTAAAATTACATTTAGTGCCTAGAGTATCTGAATATATTAGTTCTGTGTGTTTTTGGACTTAACCAAGCTAAAGAAAAAATTTCATGTGTCTAATATCTTTGATATGACATATACCATAGAATATTAAGAGGAGGATATGGAAGAGTCATCCAGACTGTCCCTGCTATTGGAAGATACTTGCTGTTTAAGAAGTTAAGGAATCCAGAAAACAAAAACACCTATAAAGTTCTCTGGGGATTCTAGGCAAATATTTATTGAATAAATTTATGAAGCAAATATATAACACATCAACAGGTAATAATATATGAAGGCCTTTATGGTAAATTAATATTCTACAAAGCCCTGTATATACTAAAATATAAAATAGCCAAAAATCAAATGAGCCTGAGAGACCTATAATTCATTGTGTATATTATGCTATATGCCTATTGAACAATGAACAACAAAATTATCTTTATTCATTTTTGCACATTAGGCTTTTAACAGTTAATCATGTTCCAATCCCTGTGCAAAATGCATTCCTAAAGGCCAGTCCTCAGTTATAATTATGTATAACTTGATTATAAATGGAAGCATTTGGCTATAATTTATTATGCATGCTTATTGCCATCAAAGAAATAAGCAAAGTTTTAGGTTTACTGTGCAAGAATTTTAATTAGATTCGCACACATCTCAAAGAATTCTATTGTGTGACTTCCAGGTCTTGGAGTTAAGTCAACGGGAGAAGAGTCGAGTGAGGTCACAGATGAGGTAAGAGATGCTTCTGAGGATTTTCCTTGAGCCTCAGCATCTGAATCATTCCTTTGGCAAGATCGATAGTTGCTAACTGACCCCGATCTCTGTGGTGTAGCAGTCCCTGATTTGGCTTCAGTAATTTCATCTGGGTAAAAAAAAAAATTTAATTTTTTATAACCCATCACACTGCCTCCCCAATTTTTTACTACTATTTAATTTTCTTCTTTGAGTGTGACCACTGACCAGCTATCATGAGTATGTCTATTTTGAATGCCTTCTCAAACAGAGGCAAAGCATCTCTGTTCAGTCACTCACCCTTTTTACACACCGCATGGATTCTGATGCAAGACTGGGTACAGTATGTAGCTACTCATCAATATTTGCATTCCAAGATTAAGCCCAATAAACTAATAACCTTGGGCTTAATAAACATCATTCCCTAGCAATATAAATTAATCCCTCTATATTAAAATTATAGAATAAATGGACTTAAAATTTGGAAGGAATCTTGGAAATCATCTCATCCAACTCCTGTTTTATCAATTAAAAAAAAAAAAAAAAAAAAAAAAAAAAAACCCAAAAAAAAAAAAAAAAAAAAAAAAAAAAAAAAAAAAAAAAAAAAAAAAAAAAAAAAAAAAAAAAAAAAAAAAAAACACAAATCCCCAAAAGTGATTTGCCATAAGTGACAAAGGAACACAGAGATAAATCTAGAACCAAGTTTCCTAACTCTCATCTCAGTGCTTTTCACTCCCACTTTCTCTTCATATTTGATTTAAGATCTCATAAAAAAGCAGCAATGAGCACAATCAAGGAAATGAACAAAAATAAAGGAAAGACTAAAGTTGGAAAGACAATATAAAAACAGTACGTGGTCAGTCATTCCATTGGTAAACCCAGATACTAATAAACCTAAGATTGAGAATTTGATCCAAAGAAAATGAGAAAGTAAAACCCATTCCGTATCTCAGCCTGCATTAGTATGTGTTAGCAATTAAATACCATTTCGACATAAAGATAAACAAACAGGTTTGTTTGGCCAGCATATCACAGCTCAAACCTGTGTCTTTCTGATATTCTGTAGATACTATCTTTGAGTCCGTAAAGAAGACAAAAAATTCATAGATGAATCTCACCTAATAATGCCATACCATCCATCTTAGATGAACAAAAATGGCAACATACCTCAGTTGATTTGGCCAATGAAGAACTGCCATAAACGTTTACCAAATTAAAGGCATTCTTTGTGAGAGAACTTTTATATACAGCAAGCTTGTCCACCCTGAGGCTTGTGGGCCACATGTGGCCCAGGATGGCTTTGAATATGACCCAACACAAATTCATAAACTTTTTTAAAACATCATGAGATTTTCTGCGACCTCATCAGCTATCATTAGTGTTAGTGTATTTTATGTGTAGCCCAAGACAATTCTTCCAGTGTGGCCCAGGGAAGCCAAAAGGTTAGACACCTCTGATGTACAACTATCCCTTTTATAATGATGCAGTAGAGAAAGAGTATTTACTTGAATTATGAGTCAAATGTGTTCCAACAGGCTTTTTAATAGATAAATTAGGTGTAAAAGTATATACACATGGGAAATCTGAATTGATATAAATTTCAAACCATGATAATGCCACCATTTACTGTAAGTCTGTTATAGTCTACTCATATAGATACTTTGGCATATATTTCTCCCAATTAAAAAAAAATGCCTGCTTAATACAATTAATTTACCTCAACATAACCAACCTAAATAGTTGAGGAGATAGTCTGGCAAACAACACATAATGGTAATATTTTCTAAGTATACATTTTCATTTTCAAACTATTAAAACAGTAAAACAATATTCAACATAATGTTTCTTTAATAAGTTTCAGAAATGTACTTTAAGGTCTCACAGTGCATTATTCTGGTGACTGATTAAAATACCTAATTTAAAATGTTAACTATTTCAGTGATATGATCATCAGGTTGTCTCTGATTGTAACAGTCAGTAATAGAAATGTACAGCAGTCTAGGTTCAAGGTTAGCAATGCCACTTTTAGCAAACTAATAGTTATCTTGGGCATAAAATGCTTTAGTCTCAGGAATCCTTATACAGTGCATTTTACACAAAAGTAATCTATTATTTAAGCACACTTTATTTATTTTTTTTTAAGTGATGGTCTCCTTTTACTCCATCCTTTTTTTTTAATTTTTTTTTTTTTTAATTTTTTTTGCTTTTTGGTATGTGGGTAGCTCCCTGGCTGAGAATCGAACCCAGGCCGCAGTGCTGACAGTGCCAGCGTCAAAGCCTTAAGCCACTACACCATCAGGGAACTCCCCTAAGCACTTTATTGAAAGGGAAATAAAATTGCAATCATGTAACTCACAAAAATTATAAGGGATGCATATCTCTGATTATGTCTCTAGTGTCAGTCTGGGAGGAAAAGGCTGGTTCAGAGGAGAAAATTAACCAGAAGTCCCTACAAAACATTTTTCTCTGAGTGCCCTGCAAGAAACCTTACTCAGCAAATAATTCCTTCTTGTGAACTACTAATCAAATCTATTAACAGTGCCTGTCACTCAACTCTAAAAGCTAATAACTATACTCTAATCCTTAAATGAAAAATTAAAATTTTATTCAGTATCAGATATAAAAAAAATTAATAAAAACATATAGAAAAGTCAGCATTTATTTCTAAGTAAAACACGTTATCTTACTAGAATGAACCACATCAAAAAACAGATATATGGTAGAAACTATCACTTTAGGATCAAACTACATCTGGCTTTGGCGTTACTACAAGATAAGCTTAAAAGGATAATGTACTCTAAGATTATAAGAATAACACGATTCACAAGTTTAACATCACAAAGGCACAAAATCTCCTATTTTTACATTCTTTTGCTATTGAGTTACTAGGAACAATTCAAGAAGCTTCAAAAGAATCAAAGTCTGTAAAGTCAAGTCAGGTCTAAGAAAGGTCTAATGTCATGTATGGTGTTTTGGGATGTACATACCATCAATACTACGGAAATCCAGTAAGTATGTTCTACTGTCCACTTGGTATAACTGTAGACTCATTTTGGAGTATGTGCTTGTCACAGGATTCTTCCTTCGAACACGCAGATAATATGGGTTTACCACCTAGCATACAGAATGGACAAAACCAAAGTCAAAAGCAATTCTTTCATAAAACACTTTATAGACTACAGATTTGCCAAATGTGCTGATAATCAGAATGTGCTTTCCTACCTTCCATTCATAATCCAGTTGTTTAATTGCTCTACAAACTTCTGCCATGATATCATTTGGTCGACTTTGACTCCTAATTCCCAGATGCCATTTTGCTTTCCTTACACCTTGGTGTTTGGATTTCTGCGGATTTAATTCATCAAGGGTATGGCGTGCCCTTGGTGTTTCAGCAACCAAGAATGGTACTCTTTCAGGATGGGGCCGAGTCAAATGGTGATCATCAAGAAAAGAATCAGGTGGGCTTGTCGCCAGGTAAAAATCTTTGGCCTCATTCATTATTCTCCTGTTATCTATTATGAGGTGGTAGGCCACTGCCAAAGGGTCCTGGTGGTTTCTGTTATAAAGGCAGCTGAGAACCTCCTCTTCAGAACACTCAAATTTTTCACATACTTCTTTTAAGGCTTCATCATCAATCATGGTTGAACTATATGATGGATCCTCAGGAAAGAGATACTTAGGAAGATCCTGCTTAAACCATTCATGTTCCCTGAGAGGAAAAGGCAAGGTCAGGAGAAGGATTCTGAGCAGAGATGAGACTGAAAGTAACAGTTTGGGGAAGTTAAGATACTAAACTCATACTGTATTACCATTTTTAAGCTGAAATGTGCTTCTGGTTCACATTTCATTGTATATACACTGGGAGAAATGCTCCAGCTTCCCTTTGATTTTAAGAGGGAGAAAGTGTTGCTGTGGTAATAGGAAAAGAAATGTCTGTACTTAGGTTATTACATCTAAACTGGGGGAAAAATGTAAAGTGAGAAAAATCATCTCTCAGATAGATATTTTTAAATATAAATTTTAGAAAATGATTTGTCCCCTTCATCAGATGGTAAAATCATGCATGCCCTATTGACAGTCTTTTAGCTCATTGAATCATAAGAAACTGGCAATATTGATTAATTTACCTACAGAACAGCAAATTTATATGTGATTTAATGTCTACTACTAACAAAAAAAAGTCACTGATGATACTAAAATGTGTAAAAAACCACTACAAAATTTAACACCCCCGCCAGGGTCCTTTTTATTTTCCATTAGCTTTTAATTTTTTTAATTTAAAAAATAATACAATGTTCAATGTTACAATTTCAAAACAAATAAAGATGCATAAATAAAACGTGAAAGCCCTCCTTCCTACCAATCTACTTTCCTAAGGTAGCCAGTATAGTGTGTATGTTTAAATACCAAAATAAAATACATAAATGTGTCTGTATACTTTTTTAACATAAAAACAGGATTACATCATACATACTGTCTTGCAAACTTTTCTTTCACTTGTATCACTGATACTATTAGACCTGATAATCTCCAAGTTGCTTAATTACCTGATATCTTTGATTGTGGCCCTCTTCATGGGATCCACCTGCAGCATATGTTTCAAAAGGCTAATCACAGAAGGATTTAAATACTGAGGGGTATAAAAGATTCCATCACATATCTTCTTAAAAAGAGTTGGCACATGATCATCATCAAATGGAAGGGTTCCACATAATAAAGCATAGAGAATAACCCCACTGCTCCATATATCTACCTCTGGACCTGCATACAATCTGTAACAAGAAATACCCAGTGGATTAAATAACAATTAATAACTGAGGAGTAAATCATTTAATGAAAACTTTTAAATAACAGATACTTCATAAATAATTATTAGACAGAATGTTTCCTATAATCACGGCTATGTACTACACATAAAAATTCTATACTATCAGTATTATCTTTGAAAACAAAAGTCAAGATATTTTTAAAAATTATGTACTATAGCTAAAATTTTGTTCTTACTACCTTACTATGGTCTTCCAGGAGACCCAACTAATAAGGCCAAACCTTGAACAAATGTGTCATTGGTGAATTTAAAACCAATGTTTTTTGGTTACATAGGAGAGTTTAAATTATCTTTCATAACTGAGAATGTTCTTTACTGATGGACTCTAAACCCACTCTCCCAAATAACCAAAGACCTCCTACCAAGGAAAAAGGATCAGGTCTGAGGCTATGAAAGGAAGCTAGGCTAATTGGTTCACAGAAGATTCTAAACTCCTATTTGTAACAATACACTAGACTAGGTACAGACTAGTTAGATAACCCATTCATATTCTGGCTTTAGAGAAAAGATTGCTTTAAACTGGTCAAATCAATTGTTGAACTGATCAATAAATATTGTTTTAAAAGTAAAAGTTTCCATTCATCCAGACCTCACAGACTTTATCCAGACTGGGAAAGTTAGACTTCCGTCACGGCCCACTGCATATATACAGAATGACAATACATTTCCTTTTAATCATTTAACACTGCCCCTAGTATCTAGGTCCTAAATTGTTTTCTTCCCAAAAGAATTTAGGCAACACAGACGAAGTAAATTTATAAAGAATTCTGAATATTAAGTTAATATATAAAGAAGATAAAGCTTGATAAATCTAAAATTAGGACACTTCTGCCTTTTTCTCAGCCATAATGTTACAGAAATAGAATCTCTCTGAGAAGGCTAGGCAAGCAAGCTTCTGAAAATAGGAGCAAAGTACTATAGTAGTTCTCCATTCTGAATTAATAAGGATGTGAAACATTCAAAGAAACATTGAGTAAAAGTTAATGAAAGTTATTTATAAAAACAGTAAACAAAATCAACCTTCTCTGCTCTCCATTTCAGTGTCATATGAAGAACAGTTACTCCTAAGAAAATTAAATTTTCCTGTCATCTAAACTATTCAAAAAGCTACACAGTACAAAGATCCTCATGGTCTCAAACATGAAGTTAGTAGATTGAGGTCAAAATTCTCATTGCAGTCTCTAGATTTTAAAAAATGAAAATTCAAAATAAATAAAGTCTGAAGATTCTATTAATAATAGAGTCCAATTCTCTAGGATACCTTATTATAAAACATTAAGCTACTACAAAATAACCATCTACTTGAAAAATTAAAGCTACACATTACACTTTTAATTTTTCACCTAAGTAAACAGTAAAACACTTCAAAACTTAAAGTTTTTCATGTCTTTCCTACCTTTCAAACTCACTAGTTTTAAACCTTCCGATTTCTTCCATCAGAAGGGAAAGTACTTTCATCTGACCACTTTAATATAATACTGACTCAGATACTACCATTCTCCTCTCTAAATGGAGTCCTTAATCTCTTATAATGTTTTGTTCTTAAAAAAGGACACTTTCTAAATAAGAAAAGAATAAACCTTAAATTTATTTTCTTTCAAAAGAATTAAATACTATAGACACTATAGAGTAGACTAACAAAATCTAGGCGAAAAAGACAATTACAAATGTATGGGGGGAGGGGTAAAATACTACCTTCCTGAAATTACTTCTGGTGCAGCATAATTGGGCGAGCCACAACTTGTTCTTAAAAATTCACCATCTGACATCATGTTGGAGAGACCTGAAAATGCATAAAATCGACTACTTAAGATTTCCCAAGGACAAAAATAAAAACGAAACTTCGTTAAACAATAAAACTGAGTTTGCACTAAAGCTATAAATCATTTTTTTCTTTGCTTCAACAAAATCCTGTAATCTTTACTACTCCTAAATATTTTGCCATTATGGCCTAAAATTTGTAATCTTTCAACATTTAAAGTTAGTACATTTTGGGAGTTTAATGAGCATATATTTAAGCTACTGGTTACTAGAATAAATTTGGCATGTTTAAGTTTTATTAATGCAGAAATTATGAGAAAAAATGTAGAAAAGATGAGCCGAATTAAAATTGAAAGTTTCTATTAACCCGTTCTGATTCTTTAAAAATATATATAATAATAATCGTTTTGAAAATCTAGTTGAATTCCAACACCTGTGCCTCCTCAAAAATGCACTCCAGAAAAATAATTATGACAACTGAGGAATAAGGGAGTCAGATAATTAAGTCAGTCACCAAAAAACAAACAAGTTGGGCTGGTTGGCACTGTTCAGTTAATCTCTACAAATTAAAAAGTACATATATTCAAAACTGAGGAAAGTATACACAACAATCTCTGATTTGAACTGAAGCTAAAGCAAAAGAAAGCTGCAGAGATTTTTTTCTCCTAGGTTAAACAATGTCGATGGCAAGTAAATTCATTTACGACAATCCAAATTATGTTCCTCAAGGTGAAATTATGTTTCTATTATTTAAAACATTTTACATTTTTCATAAAATAATTTTGTCCCTTATTGTTTACCTGTCTCAGAATTTGAACAATTCCATCCAGTCTCTTTCCTCTTGCCCCGTAACTAATCAAAATCACACACTGGAAATAAGTTCACTAACTTCCCCTTCACACGTAATGGGCTCTCTCAAATGATGTCTCTACTGCCACCAACTTAAATTGCTTACCTCCTGTCACAAAACTCAATTTTGAAGACATAATGCTAAAAAAAGAGAATTCCTTTTTTTCCCCCCATATCCTCATAAACAAAATGGTGAGGATATACTACTTTGGGATACTAACTCTATTACATGAAAGTAAAAGTTATCTGAAGAACGCTACTGATGTTCATTAAACATAATGAACATACGAAACTATAAAAATCTCCTTACCAAAATCAGCTATCTTTGCATTCATGTGTGCATCAAGCAGGACATTTTCAGGTTTCAAATCTCTATGAACCACCATATGCCTGTGACAGTAATCCACACCAGAAAGGATTTGTTGGAACAGACGTCGACTTTCTTTTTCATCCAGCTAAGAAAAGTAAAGAGGCATCTTAAAAGAGTGTCTTTCAAAAGAAATTCTTCTACCTATAATTGTCCAACCATAAAACGACCAAAATGATTGAAACCTTCCAAGTGAACCTCACTTTAAGAGGCTTTGGAAATGCAGAGGAGACATAATGTAGCACAAAACAAATGCTAAGAGGATCCTGGAACCCAAATCGATACTCAGCTTTCTAATGTTATCACTCTCATGACTACATTGTAATAGCTTGCTTTCCTTTATATCTCGTCAGGTATTTCAAATAATTTCAATTTCTACTTGAACTAGGCATGTTTTCTCACATAAATTCAGAATGTTTAATATTTCATTCATTAACAAATACTTATTGAATACCTTCAATATACTATATAATGTTGTATATTCACTTAACAATAAAACAACGAATAAAACGGAGGACTTAATCCAGTTCACGAAAATCATCAATAAATAAATAAATGTAACATCAATGAGTGATAGTGCTTTGAAGAAAAATAAAGCAGGGTAAGGGCACAGAGTGTTATATCATGGTGGGGATACACTTTTAGACTACATGAGAAAGTAACATTTAAGCACTGTTAATGAATTAGCAAGCAACCATCTTATTATATGTCCTGAAATAAAAGACGTTTTAATTTTAACAAAAGAAAAACCTTAATTCATTTAAGAAATATGAAAGCATTTATCTTCAATCTGCTTACTGAAAAAATTATTTATGCTGCAACTACTTTTCAAATATTATTTAAAAACTTTTCTTTCCATCTAGCCATTTTTTTCTTATGTTTTTTATAAGTGTTAACCATCACTTGAACATTCCTGCTCCCAAGAAGTTATCTTTAATAAATAAGCTATTAATCCTCTAGGCAAAGGACTCTAATATGCAATTCTTTAACACAGCCACAAATTAGCATTCTAAAACTAGAGTCTTATACCTTAAATGACATGTATAATCTAGGAGAAAAAATGAAATATTTTTGAAAGCAAAATTAGAACTATCAAAATACTATGAGATACCCCTCCTCTAAAGAAAATTCTTGCATTTTTTTAATTGATAAAATACAAGAGGTAAAATAACTAGATAGACTACAAAAATGAAGACAGTACATACTAATTCAGTACAAAGGATGAAGAAGGGAAATCTACAAAGGAAGATTAGTAAAGTGAAAACATATTTCCAATTACACATTAGCAGAGTGAACCTTTTATCTACGCTCCTTTAGCACTTAAGGACAAAAAGAGCAAGAGAAGAGACAGCGGTAATCAAGAGGAGACACCAAGCTCGAGAGCAGCTGAACGGTGATGAAGACTTCGCCAACCAGAGGAAGCTATAACCTAAGCCTATAGGGAGAGAAATCAATAATAAACTCATCTGCACAAAGAACCCCAGGAAGGCTCAAAAACTGGAAGCATTAGTAATTTCTGAAGGTGGAAATGAGAGGTTGGCTGAAAACAGGACAATGGGTTGAAGTAAGACATTTTAAGCTTACACCTACTGGGGAAGAAGACCCACGACTTACTCTTTTTTAAGGCTGACCCAGCTCTGTCCTCAGGGACACCCAGGCAGAGATGAGGCACCAGAAGGAAAACAAGGATTGAATGAAAGTCAACATACTAACTAGTGACACCTGCAGTCCTCTTCCCCATTCAGCTTCTGAGTACTGCCAGCTAAGATGATACCCTCAAGAAAACTGGAAGATTCTTTTGGAAAAGCTATCTGACCTAAGGAAAGAGACTGTAATTATTGACATTGGGTGTACTCTAGTAAAATGGGTAGGTCCCTACCTAATCATCCTATGGGGAGGCCCAGCAATCAGTAAGTTCCAGCCACATGAGCTTGGCACTTAGTACCTCACTCTCACATGAGCAGACAACCAGGAATCACCAGACATCTGAGGCAGGGCCAATACACAAAAGACAAAGACCAATAAAATGAACAGAAAAAGGAAAAAAAAAAAGCAAACGCAGAAGGTACAAAAACAATGCAGGAAACAGAAGAGAAAATTTATGTAAAAACTAATTCTCATCTTCAGACAGAAAAGTTTATACCTCTGTCAAGCAAAAAAATAAGCTATTTCTTTAAATTCATTTTTATTGTTAGACTTATTTGGGTGACATCTGTTAGCAAGGATTACATAGGTTTCAGGCATACAATTCTACAGTGCATTGTCAACTTGTTGTATAAGTTCACCACCTAATGTGACTTCTCTTAAAAATAAGCTATTTAAAGAGAAGAATACGAGGCCTGTCTGGAAAAAACCCAGCCACAAATGCCTCTGTTTTTCACATGACACGGCTGGATACTTTACAGACAGCCCTTGTATTTCAGAAAACAAGAAAGAGATCTTTGAAATAGAAAGTATGACGGCTGAATTTTTAATATGCAACAGGTAAAAACTGAAGAAAAATTCCCAGTGTAAAGCAAATGAACCAAGAAATAAACAAGGGGAAAGAAAACAAGATACTAACTCAACTTGTGCCTGTTTCCATGCTTTGAGGCAGAGCATGGGATGGGAGTGGGGGAGGTTAGACTGAATAGAGAGCAGGAATACCTGAAATTTAAATGAACTACGTTAAGAAGTGGTAAAATCAAAATTAACTTGGTTATTTAATAAGTTTGATTTTGATTAAAGTAAACATGCCATATAGAGCAAATAAATGAATGTTGTAAGAGGGAAAAAACTGGTTTCTCAGTGCTAGATGTGGCTCTTCAGAAAGGTTTTTGCATACTATATAATCCAATGTGAGAAGTATGGGAGGGAGCAATATTCAGATCTTGTATCTGTAACTTAAGATTTGCAAAATGTCTTCTAAAGTTCCTTCCAACACTAAATTCTTTAAATCTAATTCCTACCTCCTTCATGGAGCCTGTTCTTAGTACTTCAAGTACATCAGATTTCTGAAACCAAAAAATGAATGCAATTTAAATGTGGCTAGGTTTGACTAGCAAGGCCTACATCTTTAAGTATTGAATAATATATTTTGTAAGGATTAAGCATATACTTTAAGATACATATTAAAAGTATTTGTATGCCCCCAAAGCATTAAGTCTGAGGATCACGAGTTCTGGGGTCTCAGTCAAATCTGTCATTAATCAATCATGTGACCATGAGTAAATATTATATATAAACTTAGTCTCAGTTAACACATCTGTGTAAGTAGGCTAAAGAGATAATGATTAAAGTCCTTACTAGCTCTAAATAATCTATGATTCTAAACAAATATGTGACTAAGGGAACTGGTTATTAAATAGACCTTTTAACAAAACTGCTTTCTGATATCCTGAAGTTACTAAGGGAAAAGAGGAGTTAAAAATAGAGGATTAAATCAGAACTGCTTACCCTTCCATTTTTACAGATATAATCAAATAGCTCTCCTCCTGAGACATATTCCATCACCATGAAAATATCAGATGGGGTACTGATGACCTGGTACCTGGTGAGAGAAAACATTATCTACCAGTATTAAAACATGTATATTCATTCATTCAATAAATATTTATTTAGCACCTATAATGTTCCAGGTACTGTGCTAGCAGCTGAGAAAACTGCAGTAAATAAAACTCTTCCCTCCTGGAGCTTATGTTCTAGGAGCCAGGAAACAAACATTAAATAAATAAGCAGTATCTCAGGTGGTGGAACATGCTATGAAGAGAAATAGAACAAACCAAGGGATATTTCATGTTTGAGCAAAGCCTTGTGTAAGGGAGTAAACTGTGCCACTCACTAGGAAGAAGGTGACCAGGCAAAGGCAGCCAGGAGGAAGCCTGCCTGGCATGTTCAAGCAGTGGTAAGAAGGCTAGAGCAGAGTAAGCTCGAAGAGAGAATAGCATGTGGAATCAAAGAGGTACTGGAGCCCAGAGGACACAGAACCTTACAAGCCATGATGAGACTTTGGCTTTTATTCTACGAGACATGAACTTTTAAGCAAAGTAGTCATGTGATCTGGCCTATTAAAACAGTAACTATGGCAGTGATGTGAAGAACTGACTGTAAATGGTAAAGGGGAAGCAAGAGGCTACTGCAGCAGTCCATGAGAGAGGTGCAGGTAGCTCAAATTAGGTTGACAGCAATGAAAGAAGTGAGAAATAGTAAGATTCTAGATACACTGTGAAGGAAGAAATGGAATGGATGGCAGAAAGTGAGAGAAACAGGGAAGTTAAAGATGGTTCCTAAGTTTCTGCCCTAGGAATCAGGTATTAACTGAGATGGTGAAAACTGTGGGAAGAGCAGCTTTGGGATGGTGACAGAGTTCAGTTCCAGCCATGTGGAGTTTCACGTGCCTCGTGGACTTTCACATGGAGAGGTCAAGTAGGCAGTGGCCATACAAGTGGGGAGTTCAGAAAAGAGGTTTCAGAATAGGAGCTGTGTATTTAGGGGTCATCAGCATGCGGACAGCACTTGAAACCACGCACCTGAACAAATGAGAAGAGGTGAGAGTGAAACAAATTTCAAGTCAGTCAGTTCAATACAAAAGCCTAAGCAGTTTTAATTTATAGCCTATAGAATAAAGCTGAGTAGTAAATATATCATCTGAAGACGCTACAGTTGGCAACTGTAAGACACAGGTAGTGTTACTGCCTTTTTAAAATACTGTGTTCCTGATATTGTCTTATTATCTGTTTCATGAGATATAAGCAGCATGAGGGAAAAGCCTTTCTGCTTCATGGTAAGGTCATCATGCGGAAATTTGGAGGTTAAGAGTTTTGACTAGGAAATCATTGTTGGTCCTGCAGCAGTAGAGGTTTGAACATTATCTATCAGAAATGCATTGATCCAGGAGACAAGAAAGAATGAGAAAGATAACTGCTGATAAGCACTGGGGCAAAACAGGAACACGGGCTTAAGTGACCATGAATGGGGTTAGATAAATACATGAACCAGAAGAAACCTCAGAACCCTCAGGGAGCAGACCAAAGAAATGTCAGTCATCTCTCTCATTTCTCAGATTAAGCAGGTTAACAAAAATGATGGAAAAGTGATATGACATGTGACTATGATATGTGTCTAAACTATCTGACGATAATTAAATAATCAGATCTTACAGTTTAATTATATGAGGATGCCTGAAAAGCTTGAGATTCTGAATTTCTCTGCGGATTTTTCCTACCACATCAAGGCTTCGAATCTTCTGTCGATTGAGTATCTTCACAGCAACTTTATGCCCAGTCAATTCATGTTTGCCAACTGCAGGAAAAATCATTTTAATAAATTAGTGTCAGGCTCGATTAATATCATATTTAGACATATTCTAAGATTAGTGATCTTTGCATTCTCAGAAAATACTTGAGCAAAGTTAACTTCTCCAATTCTGCTGGATTTGCCACTGAACGTTTAAAAGGTTAAGAGTGACTGAGTGGGAGAAGACCTAAGACTGGTACAGTGCCTTCTTCCAGGAAGGAAAGCCAGAGGCTAAGGGGGAAAGGAGAGTGACCTCCTTTTTGCTGTATGCCTTTTTGTACTTTTAAATTCTCTTTTTTTTTTTTTTTTTTTTTTTTTTGGTATGTGGGTAGCTCCCTGACTGGGAATCGAACCCAGGCCGCAGCGCTGACAGCGCCAGCGCCGAAGCCTTAAGCCACTACACCATCAGGGAACTCCCACTCTCTTTCTTTTTCATTTTTTAAACTATCAGACATACAAATTAAACTTCTTTCCTTTGGTATACAGTTCTCCATAGACATGCAGAAATTGGTGTAACCAGCATTTTAGTAGGATACAGAACAGTTCCATCATTCCAAAAAACTCCCTCATGCTACAGACAAACTTTACCTGTCCATACTTTTAAAATATGGTTCATGAGCACGTAGTTTCTATTTTTTGAAATGAGAAAAAAAAAGTAAGTTATTATCTTTCAATTTTGAATGTTATGCCCAAGCTATTCAGTTGTGATAGTAGAATGTAGACATTTTTATAGAGGTTAAGTCTCCAGAAACTTTGCTTCTATTCACTTTCTCAAGAACCTACTGAAGGATATATATTCCATCAAAACCAGGAAGGAAACCAAGATGGTATCCAATACAGAAGAAAAACTAAGCGAATCCCCAGTATGGTAACAGATATATAGAAGGCCTGTAAGGCAACAAATCCAAACACAGATGTGACAGAGGATACAAAATGGTTATTTCCATGGGGAAAAAAGAGAATAAACTGTCGTACAGGTTAGAAAATATAGACGATTGTACTGAGAGATTTTACAAAAATATTTGAAGATGTGGGAAATTCAGACTTTGGTTTAAAGAAAATTAAGCAAATGAAAAAATGAAGTGAGAACTCCAGAAAAATTAAAAGTTCTATAAAAAAATAAGAGTCCTATCCCAGAGAAGAAAAAGCTAAAGTTCATCACCACCAAACCAGCATAGTAAGAAATTAAAGGAACATTATTTAAGGAAAAAAAAAAAAAAAGATAAAAAAATACAAATAATAAAATGGCAATAACTCCATATCTATCAACAATTACTTTAAATGTAAATGGATTAAATGCTCCAATCAAAAGATATAGGGTAGCTTAATGGATAAGAAAACAAGGCCCCAGTATATGCTGCCTAAAAGACATTCACTTTAGAAGACACACAGATTGGAAGTTAAGGGATGGAAAAAGATAGTTCATAAATTGGAAATGGGGAAAAAAAACAAAACTGGGGTACCAATACTTATACCAGACAAAATAGACTTTAAAACTATAACAAGATAAAGTAGGACCCAGCAATTCCACTTCTGGGTATTTATCTGAAGAAACCCAAAACACTAATTTGAAAAGACATATGCATCTGTGTACATTTACTACAGCATCATTTACAATAGCCAGGGAAGCAACCTAAGTGTCCATCAATAGATGAATGGATAAAGATGAAGTGGTACGTACATACATTGGAGTATTACTCGGCCACAAAAAAAGAACAAAATCTTGCCATCTGCAACAACATGGATAGACCTAGAGGGTTTTATACTAAGTGAAATAAGTCTGACAGAGAAAGACAAATGCCATATGATTTCATGTAAATGTGTAATCTAAAAACTAAACAAAATGAACAGAAACAAATTCACAGATACAGAGAACATTTTGATAGTTGCCAGATGGGGAGGGGGTTAGGAAAATGGGTTGGAAAAGGGCAAGGGATTAAGAATTACAAATTGGTAGTTGCAAAATAGTCATGTGGCTATAAAGTATAGCATAGGGAACATAGTCATAATAGGGTAATAACTATGTATGGTGTTAAAAAGGTATTAGATTTATTGAGGTGATCACATGGTATAATATTGTATGTCAACTGTAACTTAAAAATAAAAAATTGTATTAAACTACAGAAAAAGAAAATATAGTTCCTATACTAACTTAGCAAATATTTTTTAGTTGCAATTATGAAAACACCAAATATGAATTAATTATGGCATAATTTTATTAGGAGAATGACAGTGTAGGGGAAAAGATGTAGGAGAACTAAAATCCTCATCTACCATAATGGAAGTCAACAAAAAAAGTCTGTCAATAAGAATTAAGAGATAAGCCTGTATGCATGCATACATCAATAAGAAATTTTTTTAAAAATAGAGATAAATACAAGAAACAGCTAAGACTTGAAAATGGAGAATTCTGTTTTATAAATACATCTCTTAGCACTATTTGAGATTTAAAATATACATGTATTATTTTACAAAAAATAATTTTTAATTTTTAAATAAGTGATTTAGGGTTTTAGCTTTACAGGAAGAAAATATTCTCTTCTAAATTAGAACACAGTTTGTAATACCATTATCAGAGAGCTTTCCCTAGCAATCTTGATAATTACTAGCTGAAAATCAAGGGTAATGATAACAAGAACTACTTCTTAGTTATCTGTATTTGTTATGGGCTGAATTGTGTCTCCCTCCACCCCACAATTTGTATATTGGAGCTCTAACCCCTAAGACCGCAGAATGTGGAGACAGAGCTCTAAAGCGATGAAGAAGTTAAAATGAGATAGTTCAGGAAGGCCCTGATCGAAACTAACTGGTGTCCCTATAAGAGGAAATTTGGAGACAGAGTGAGAGCAGGAGTACACACACACAGGAAACCATGTGAGGACAGAGGGGAGGCAACCATCTACAAGCTATGAAGATAGGCCTCAGAAGAAACCAAACCTGCTGAAACCTTGATCTCAGACTTTTAGCCTCCAAACTGTAAAAAAATAAAGTTCTGTTGTTAAAGCCAGTCTTTGGTATTTTGTTTATGGCAGTCCTAGCAAACTAATAACAATATTTTTTTTACTATTTCTTACTTGAATACTCAACATTGATATTTTAAACTTCTTGTATTTAAAACATTATTTTAAACAAAGATTTCTTCTCATTCCAATCTTAATAGCTTTCCTGCTTGATCTGGGACTTGGGAAAGAGCTGATCCTGACCATCATTTTCAAAACCCCAAGGGTGAGAGAACCTACAGATCATTGGGTCCAGTGATTTTAAACATTTCAGTATTTTTCCCCACCAGGCAATCCAAGACAAAGAGTGATAGGCTCCTCTGCCCCACCACAACACCTCCAAATTGGGAGGTGTAAGACGGGGGATGGGATAATTCCTCATTATTTTGAATTTTTTAAAGCACTTGCTACTTTGCTTAAATATTGTAATTCATAATATTAAACCCAAGGTAAATTATACAGGTATTTAACAATGGGAGAAGAAAGTCTTTGTTAAAATAAGACTCAAAGAAAAGTGTTTAGGTCAGAGTCCTAACTCTCAGTCCTTTTCAAGAACACAACCTACTATACCTAAGTTCAATTTGCATTTTGTCCAGATCCTTTCTTAACCTTCACAGTACCTCTACAACACACATCTTTCCAGCAAATGTGCAACTGCAACACAGTGTACTCTAACCCAAAGAGTTATCACAGAATCAAAGGTAAAAATGCCATTTTTAAACTACTACTATGTAAAAGGTATCTCTAAATTTAACTACCCTTTATATAGCCCAACTAATCTCAAAACCATCCATGGATAAGAAATTATAGCAGCTTCTTAAAAGATGGCACTGGATACACTTTCTATCAAAACCTCATTAAAATACACATGAAATCAGTGAGGAAGAAAACCCTGTAGTCGCAGCTGAAATGAACTGTGCAAATAAAGCACATACTTATTTCTGCTAAAGCTTTCTACAGTCAGAGGTGATTAAGAGCAGTCAACTTGTATGTTAAAACCCAACTCAGGCAGTATCTTCTTTCTGAAACTTATTATAGTTTCTTGCTACCTGAAGAAGTACTAATCTTGCCTGTGCCAAATGCCCCACAAATCTTCAAGGTCTGGCCTTCTAGGTACCTTGTCTCATTAACTGCACAGCTGAAACAGGACTGGGAAATAGACACAATACTGGATAACGCCAGCAGACTGAGACTTGGAAAGAATAAGAAAGCAGGATCCATTCAGGCCTGTACTCCAGTTCATCACAAATCAACCAGTCTCCTTTCATATCATACCCTGTTCAACTTAATCTCAACCCCAATTAACTAAGAAACAACTGGGGCTTATCCAAAACTCTGGATGTATATTCTGTTGTTTTTTTTTTTTTTTTTTGGTATGTGGGTAGCTCGCTGGCTGGGAAACGAACCCACGCTGCAAAGCTGACAGCGCCAGCGCCAAAGCCTTAAGCCACTAACCATCAGGGAACTCCCTATTCTGTTGTTAAATTAGAATAGGAGAGTCAAAATATTCTCTCAAATTCATTAATTTTTCATCATATAATGAGCATCTACTACACGAGGTCTGACCATTAAGTTTGCGAACTTGCCACCGTGGCAGCACTGTATGAGCAACTCAGTAAGGTCTGATAACCTTGGTTATTTTTGTGTCTCACAGCTGTGTTCGTGTCAACATCTGACGGTGTCTTGATGAGTGGTGTTCATTATTGTTGTTGGCATGTTTTTGTGTGCTGTCACGAGAATGTCGGAGCTTAGAGAAATGAACAAATATTAAATTTCTTGTTCAACTTGGCAAGAGTGGAAGTGAAATCAGGGACATGTTAGTCCAAGTTTCTGGGGATAATGCCATAAAGAAAACTGCAGTGTGCAAATGGATTAAAAATTTTGCTGAGGGGAGAGAAAGCATCACTGATGGAAGAGAGGTCAGGGAAACCAGTAACAAGCAGAACTGACATATACATTGCAAAAATTTAGGGAATTGTGTGTGAAAACTGGGCTGACTGTGAGAAGCATAGCAGACCAAGTAAACATCCATAGAGAAAGTTAGGAAAATCTTAACTGAAAATCTTGGCATGACAAAGGTATGTGCAAAAATGGTCCCAAAGGAGCTCAAATGACGAACAGAAGCAACACAGAGTCAAAGTTTGTCAAGACCTTTTGGAGAGGCAAGATGGTATTTTGGGCCATGTTATCACTAGTGATGAAACATGAGTGTACCAATACCACCCTAATATAATGCAATGGAAATCAGCCAATTCTCCATGACAAAAAAGTTCTGGCAGTCCAAATCAAGAGTCAAAATGATGTTGCTAACCTTTTTTGACATCAGAGGAACTGTTCATTATGAATTTGTACCAACTGGACAGTTAACCAAGTTTACTATTTGGAAGTACTGAAAAGGCTGCATGAAAAATTAGAGGAAAATGACCTCAACTTTTCACCAACAACTCATGGCTTCTGCATCAAGACACTGCAGTAGCTCACATGGCACTGTACATGAAGGAGTTTTTAGCCAAGACACAAATAACTGTACTGAAACACCCTCCCTACTCACCTGATCTGTTCCCCAATGATTTTCTTTCTTTACCTAAATATAAAGGAAATACTGAAGGAAGACATTTTGATGATATTGAAGACATCAAGGGTAATATGACAACAGCTTTGATGGCCATTCCAGAAAAAGAGTTCTAAAATTGCTTTAAAGACTGAACTAGGTGCTGGCATCAGTACTTAGCTTCCCAGGAGGAGTACTTCAAAGGTGACCATAGTGATATTCAGCAATGAGGTATGTAGCATTTTTTTCTAGGATGAGTTCACAAACTTGTCAGACCTTGTATGCCAATTAATGCTGCCAGGGAAAACAGTACAGGCCAAAAACAACCTTAGTTCCTGGGACCTTCCTGGCCTCTGAAGGAGACCAAAATAACTGTAACATTAGAAAAACCAACAAATTTTACAGTACAAAACAATACAATGGAGGTGGGGGTGGGGAATAGGCATTAATCTCACTCAAGAAATGAATGTTTTAAGAAAAATTAATAATTTCAGGGTAATAAAAGAATATAGAAATTATGAACTAAGAGCAAAGAAAAATTTTGCAACAGAAAATTAAAATAATTTAGAAAGCAATAAGTTGCAACAGAAATGTGAAAAAATTTTATGAAACACATACCAAAAAATGAAGAACAGAGTTCCCTGGTGGTGTAATGGCTAAGGCTTCAGGGCTGTCAAAAAATGAAGAACACAGCAAGAATAGGAGGGACGAGAAAAGAGAATCAAGTAAAATTCAACTAATGAGTAATAGGGAGTAGACTATTATTCCACTGAAGAGTAATAGAAGTTCCCTCACCCCCCAGAAAGGAAAACAGAATGAAATCAATAACCAATCAAGATATAGCTCAAAACTTTTTTCTAAAACTTAAGCATTTCATCAAATTACAAATCAGAAGAAAGTATAAAGGCATAACGTCTTCACTTTTGAAACAAGAAATCACCAAAGTATGACTGTATACACAGTCTAACAAAAAGTGAAACAGTGGCAGGGAGGGGGGCAGGTGCCTCAGCAGCAACTGTAAAGACATTGTCAAATGCGCATGCATGAAGACATGGAGAACTAAATAAACATTCAGGTAATGATTAATGAAAAATTGTATACTAATTACTCGTTCATGGATGAGTAAGCCAAGAGAAATTTTTAAGGCAATAAAAGGGTGGTCCAGGGGAGTTCCCTGGTGGTGTAGTGGCTAGGCTTCGGCGCTCTCAACGCTAAGGCCTGGGTTCGATTCCCAGCCAGGGAACTACCCAAACAAATAACAAAAATTAAAAAAAAAAGGTGGTCCATGCCCCAGAATACCATTAAGGGTGATATTTCATTTTTTAAAAATATGTAGTTCCCCTCAGAATTTAACTTAGGTGAAAAAATGTGCATGAATATGTTTATTACAATGTCTTATGTAAGAACAAAGATTGCAAATAATGTAAATGACCAATTTCAGAAAAACAGTTTAATGCATTGTTATTCCAACATAACAGATTCGCAGAAAGACTACAGAAAATGTTCTCGTAAACATGAAAAGAGCACACAAAATTCATGTATGCATTCCACATTTTCCAGCTACACAAAAAATATTTATATGAAAACAATTATGTGCTAAAATGAAAACAGTTATTGTACTTACTCTTTTATATTATTTTTTATTTAAAAGATTCCAGAGGGAAGGGGAAAAAGTGTTAGCAGATTTGCTTTTCAGGAGTAGGGCTGAGCACCCAATTCTCCTTACACATAAGAAAGCTATCTGTGTACAACACATAGATTCTGCAGTCACACAGACCTGTGTTTTAGTCCTTTATCAAAGTACTTACTACATGTTTGACTAAGGCAAGTTAAATTACTTTAACCTTCTAGTCACTCATCTTTAAAAATAAGAATACTACATATTCTATAAGAATGACTGTAAGGAATAGATAAAGTAAGAGTTTGTAAAGCACTTTCCATAGTGCCTGCCACATAGTAAGTGCTTGATAAATAAATGTGGCTGTTACTATTTAGGGGTATTTATTTTCCATTCCCCCCAGGCCTGTCCCCCATTCCTATCTAATCAGCCTTAAAATTTCTGGAATAGCCAGTTTTATCTCAGCTCTTTGATTTGTCCCCCTTATCCTCTTATAGTCAGTAGCACAGCTTTATTCAGGCACATAGTAAGTGCTAAATAAATAATAGCTATAATTTTTATGCATCTAGCTGCCATCCCCATAAACTTTAAACCCACCAACATGCTCCATCCTCCCCGCTTCCAATCATCACCAATACTGAGGATTCTGGTTTCCAAAGTTCAACCTATCTCTTGACTTTGGTTTGTTTTCAGCAGATTACTACTAGATACAGACACATGTAGCACCAAGTCCTTGACAAGGATTTGCCTACTACCTAAACACCACAGGAACACAGTACAGAAGGCAAAAAACATGTTATTCGACTTGAGTTTAAATAAGATTTTTTAAATGCATACTATTTTTGAAAAATGTACATGTAGGTGATACATAATATATAAGGCAATTTAGGTAGTTAATATTCATGACACACCCACTTCGTACCCAAATGGAATGACTCTAACTCTCACTAACCCCGGAAGACTGGTATTATTAGCAACACTTTATAGGTAATGAAGCATGGGAAGATGAAATGATTGCCCAAAGTTACACAGCTAGTGACCTGCAGAGCCAAATTTTGAATCTAGGTCTGCTTCAAAAATGTGCTTTTTCAAAAAAGAGTATGTGAAATGTGATAAGTTTTTTTAAAAGATAATTCTCAAAAGGACATTAGATAGTATAATACAAATATAAATATTCTTTTAATAAAACAAATAGAAGTTAACATATCAGAGGAATCCTTAATTCAGTCTTGTAGTTTTAAAAAGAATAGATTGAATCCCCTAATACTAATAAGAATTATTCTAAAAATTCCTTCATTCATTTAAGAGATTGTTATTGAGTTGCCAGGCACTGCTACTATGACTTTTTTCCTATGAAAAAATGAACCCAGTCTACTAAAAACTCACCTTATATCAATTTCAATATTTTAAGACAAGATACCACGAAGGCACTGTATTCATTCTATCAAACCAATTTAAAAGTTACTCAAAACTTACGGTATTATTAAGGAGAAATCAAGAGCATAAAACTATAGGCGTATAAAATACAATGGCTAGTGTAGTGAATTGACTAGTGTCCCTTCCCCCGCAATTCATGTCTACTTGGAACCTCAGAACTCAATCTTATTTGGAAACAGGGTCTTTGTAGAGGAAATTAATTAAGGATCTCAAGATGAAATCATTCTAAATTTCAGGTGAACTCTATTATCTAATGACTGGTGTCCTTATATGAAGAGAATACACACACACATGTGAAGATGGAGACAGAGATTGGAGTTTTGCTACCACAAGCCAATGGACACCACCAGCCACCAGAAGCTGGAAGGGGCAAGAAACAGATTCTGTCCTACAGCCTTCAAAAGGACTGTGGCCCTACTAACCTTGATTTTGGACATCTGGCCTCCAGACCTGTGAAAGAATTAATTTGTTGTTTTAAGTCACCCAGTTTGTGGCTCTTTGTTACTACAGCCCTAGGAAATGGATACAATAAGTTTATCAGTTTATACGTGAACTTTCTAAAATATGACATTCACCATTAACAAGTTAACAAAATAATACCTTTCTGAAAACAGGTTTTCTATACTGTACTACACCTGCCTAAGTATTCTTAAATGGAATACACTGTACACGGTGACCGATCCAAGCAATCGCTCAGCGTGTATGAACATCAGTTACTCCCCTGTGCCCTCACACAGTGACATCCACAGGAGTTATTATACTTAGCTGGACAGGACTTCTTGCTCCTAGGCTATTAAATTCTAGCTCCTGTGGTTTTCTGCTTTTTGTAGTTGTATCTCATCCTTCACAGACTACCAGGAATCAATTCATACAGCCCCTTCTCCAATGTTCTAATGTGGAGATTCGAATTTTCTATGGGCTAGAAAAATCATAAAACTAAAATTATAATATAGTTTCTAAACTATGCTCTACAAAACACTAGGACTGGAGACTCCACAGAAAAAGATTTCATACTCAAGGAAATCTGGGAAAGGTCGTATGTTCTCCCTTTTGGAAACTCTCACTATACAGACAAGGTCAGACAATTACTTTTACAAACTCATCCTAGAAAAAGTTCCCCATACCTCTCTGCTAAATATCACTACTGTCACCTTCAAAGTACTCCCCTTGGGAAGCTATGCACTGACTCCAGCGCCTTCAAAGCAATTTTGGAACTCTTTTTCTGGAATGGCCACCAGAGCTGCTGTTGTACCCAAAATTTGAGAATGAATTTTGCAAATTTGGTCCCATGCACTTCCATTGGCAGCACAGTACAACTCAGTAAGGTTCATAACCTCTGAAGGGTACCCTAGGCACTGGCATTGGTACATAGCTTCCCTAGGGGAGTACTTTGAAGGTGACCATAGTGGTATTCAGCAGTAAGGCATGTAGCACTTTTTCTAGGATGAGTTTGCGATATTGTCTGACTTCATATTAATACAGTAAAGGTTCTGAAAAGCCCTGAAGTAGAGAAGCCTGTTAAATCTTTTTTAACCTGGTATTTCTCAAGCTTAACTGGATACAATCTTTTTCTTCCAAGGTTTTCAAATAATGTCCCAACACTGATGACTAAAATACTTTCTCTTTCAGTATAAGCAGTATCCCCTCTAACTTCTTATTCTTCCCACCAAATCTTGATAATTTAAGGCCATATGACAATCTGTTGTGTTTTCCTTACTTACAGGAACAGAAATATTTGCCTGGAACCCAATTACCAAAATATTTCAATATCAGAATTTCAGTAGAATAATACTGTTTGAAAATGTCATGTCTTATAGCTTAGGAAACACACATTATCACATTTGAGCCTCACAATAAACCTATGATGCAGATTATGCAATTTGTCCAAGTAAAGGGATTGAGTTGGCACAAGCCTTCAGACACCAAGTCTTTCAATGTATCCACTATACCCCCACCATCTTTGTGCAGAGGGAGGAGGAAAAGACTTGGCACAATATTAAAACCTGAACTGTTTTCTCAAAACTAGGCTAAAGAATCTCCATTGACTAAACTCAGTTGCAGCCCAATTAATTGCTGGTCCATAGTCAATCCATCAGTGTCATCAATGGACCTTGTCAAGAATATGCATTACTAAGCAAGTTCCCTCTTTCCCAAAGCTCAAAATTTTACTCTGCAGACTGTCACTGTTTTACAGTAGTGCTAAATTATCGCTTTTGAACGAAATAGGTATTTCTGCCATAGAAGACTTGCACATCACACACAGCAACGGTTATCAGAATTCATGTTTCCCTCACAAGAACAGCAGATTAGTCAACTAAATATTAGCCTACCACCTGTTCTTGTCTTCTAAGGGAAACTCTGTCTAACTGTAAGACATGCTCCTTAATCAGACATGTAATCCTGAAGTGAAACAACATCATACTTTGAGAGGATTTTAAATAGGAAAGAGATGCCACATAGATGGAACTATCTACTGAAGATATTTTAACCACCTAACTTCATTTCTACTCTAAAATGAAAATAATAAAAATCTCACTTACAAAATTACTATGGGGAAAAAAAACAATCCTGGAGAGGGATAAACTTTAAAAGCTATAGGTGGAAATTTGAGAATGCTACCTTTTCTTAACAAAACATTTTAGGTGCAAACCAAATAGCCATGTCTTACCCACCACTAGCTTAAGCAAAAAAACAGTAAGTATAGCTATAAAGAAGCCTAACATGACTCCTCCCAGATTTCCCTCCTTCCTCTCTCCGCAAAGGTAACCACTATCTTGAATCTGGGGTTTCTCTTTCCCACAACTATGACTGTATAAACAATATAGTAACATTGTTTTCCATGTTTACCTTTCAAATTTAATTTTGTATATTCTTTTGAACACATAATACCTGCACTACACAATTCAAAATTACAAAAAGATATATAGTGAAATGTCTCCTGCTACCTAGAGTTCTCCTCTCCTGAACAACTAATGTAACACAGCTTCATGTGTATTTTTAAAAACACTATACATATTCCAAGTAGGTACACTTAGATACATATTTGCCCTGCTTTTTATACATAAATGGTAGGTATACGGTACTCCCTTATTTTTCCTCTTAAAAATACACATTGGATATTATTCCCTAAACATATAAAGCCTCTTGCTTTTTTTCTTAATGTTTGCAAGATATATCACTGTATCAATAAACCATAATTTAACTACTGTCCCATCAGAAAAGTTACTTTCAATCCTTTGCATTTACAAACAATACGGCAATGAATAACTCATTATTTCACATGCATGAGTATATCTATAGGATAAATTCCTAGAAGTTGAATTACTGGGTTAATTTTAATAAATAGTGCTACACTATAGAGGCAATACCAATTTGTACTCCCACCAGCAATGTATGAGTGTTTCTGAATGTTTTTAAAATGTATTAATATATAATAACATGACTGTACATATTCTTTTACTTCTGCTTTTGTCATCTAACCATATATACTTGAGATTCACCCACACTGATATACATAGCTCTGATTCATATATAGACTTTTTTTTTTTACTTAAATGTGTAAATAACTTCCACTGTGATTCATTCACAAGGAGAAGAGTCACCTATTTACATGAGATTGCAGTTTTATGTAAAAAGTACTAACTTAATAAATAGGGTTTATGTATAAACAACTCCTTTACTAGAGACCACCCACCCCACTAAAAAGACAGCCTTTTCTTTAGAAAAAGTAACAAAAACTGCCATTTTAATTTACTGCAATAGTCACATGACTCTTTGTTCATTCAAGCTTTATAACTGTTCTACCTGGGAGCAAAGTAAAATGGACCAGCCAGGGAATGGAGACTAACACCTTGACAATCAGGGGAAAAAAAAAAAAACACTTTAGAATATAAGATAATTCAAGCATAATTCCAAATTAACCCCACTTGTCTGTTTAAACTTTCCCCTCATAAAATGTTACCATTAAGTTACCAAACTATTTTATTTTTAGTCTGTAACAGGAAACAAAATAGTCACTATGAATTTACAGTGTCCTCATTCCCCCAAATTAATTTCCTCTAAGCATGGAATATTATATTGGGAATTTTTCTGCATAGCAATATCACAGCTATTAGATTCCTTTTCTGTGTGAAATTACCAATGTGTTTAATTTTACAAGCTCTATCGACTCCATATTGTCGCCATTGAAATATATGGCTAATCATGTCATCCCAAGAATTCTTTTCAAAATAAGGCTAGTATAAGTAACCAACGTCACCACTATACTAGCTATTTGTGCCTACTCACTGAGGATCATGTCTCCCTTTTTCTCTCCTAATTAATGCCCATTTCTCTAGGTATCTGCCCTGTTCCCTCATATCTAAGTACTTAAGAAGATGCCCTTAGTAATTCATGCTGAATGTCAACTGTAATTGAAAAATAATCTCTCTCTCTCTCTCTCTCTCACACACACACACACACACACACACGCCCCCAAGGGTGGGCCATATTCCTCCAAGGGGGAATGCCATCTCCCTTACTATTGCCTACTTAGGAACACAAGCCTAAGCCAGTGGGCACAAGGCATCCCTGGCCAGAGGGACTGGACACCCCACAAGACTCATAAGAGGTATGCTGGGACTTCCTTACTGTGGAGACAGAACCACAGGAAGGGATGTTCTTGGCTAGTTGAGTGGGGTTTTCAGTTACTCGGGACAAAAAGCAACCCAACTACTTAATGAATTTAAAGATGTACTGGTTGAGGGTCTTTACCAACATCACCTAATGTACTTATGAACACACTGAACCATATCTAGGAAACCTATGATCCTTTGACCAATATTGGCCTTTCTGTATTTGGAGAGGTTGTTGACTTGGACAGGATGTGGTACTTCAAGAGAAGCACACGTGGAAGAATAAGGTTAAGGAGCATAAGTCACTGGAGGGATTCATGTCAGCCACATCACAGATAAAATCCAGAAAACAAAACAAAAAAATCTCTTGCTTTCCTACCTGCCATGCCAAAAACCACCTCGCAAATAAGAAATGAGACCTGACCCTGCTCAGATCGGTATTAGGAGAATGATGAGCATCCTAATCTAAGCAGAACTCAAGACTGTCATCCCTATTTTGAGGGCATTAATGAGCATTTCTTACAAATACTTGTAAACTAAAAGCAGCTGTAAATACTATCAAGTAGAGACACCACAGCCAAATTAAATAACTTCAAAGACAGAGAAACATCGTGCTAACCTAATGGCTGTTATTATCCTGTTCTGATATATGCTTCTTTCTTACATTGTTGGCCTTGCTGATTTTCATAAGAAGGTTTAGGCAGTTGCTTCCCTGTGGACTGTACAGCAATTTTCCAGTTCTATGACTCAGAAAGGACAAAAGGAGGAAGGGTTCTCTTCCATCGCTAGATAAAATCAGAAAGTGTTTATTTTGCTCTGGTAGAGCAAGGCTAAGTTAGTTAATTCACTGTACATACTTTCACAAACTTTTTAAGTCAAATATTTACCAAGAGGTTAGTATATGCAAGTCATAAGCTATTATTTACCCAAAGCCTATGCATTAATTATCATCAGTTCCATACTTCCTTCCCTCATTCCTAGTAACAAAAGTCCAATATTTTAAAGAAAAAAAATTTATGTCTCCCGAAGTCTGCAATTAAACTTTTTGTGCCAGAATTGGTGGACTGGAGTGCAAGTTTGCTATTTCCAAAATACAGTGTTGACAAGGGTAAGAGAGTCCACACTTTTCTTAAAAACAAAAAAGATTATGTACACTAAATTGTTTATTAAAATATAAATATCCTGTGAAAATAAATGGAAAGGAACGGCATTAATGAATTAATACTATCTAGAGGCAACATCTGCACTAACTACCAGGTTTGGCACACAGATCGCAAAGCTGGTAATTTAGACACATGAAGGCACGGAGTCTGCGTTCAGCACATCAACGCCTGCATTGCAAATACAGGACCAGTTCCTATTCAGTAACTGTTCCGAAGAAAAACTGTTATCCTTTCCGACGAGATGGCCTCTTTTTAAATTCTGTAAGGTACCCCTAAAGCAACCTGATTTCTGGGGGAAGAGATTTCACACTTGCGTATCAGCCTGAACAGGTGAGTCGACAGCCTCCTAAAGACAGAAATACGGACAATGCCGACGACTGCTAGGAAGCAATGGGCTGGTCCTGAGCCGAGGAAGCACTGCCGGGCGATGAGGACACCCCGGCGCCCCCACTCAATACTGGGAGCACGCCGTACAGCCTCCCGGTCGCCCACCTGGGAAAGTTCGCACCTCCGCATCCCCGCCCCTAGCACGGCCCAGCCCCTGGCCGCGGCGCCGTCGCCGTGGCGACCGGTCCCCACCCCACCCCCACCCGGCCCAGGAGGGCCGCGTCCCGCGGCAGCCTTGGGCTCCGCTCCCGCCGGAGGCAGGACGGGGGGCTGCGGAGCCCGGGAGGAGGAACGCAGGGGTGGGAGAGGATGAAGAGGTGCGAAAAGCGGAAGTCGCCCGGATGCTGGGCGTGGGCCGCGGCTTGCCCCCGGGGTCCTCACCCTTCACTTTGCCGAAGGTGCCGACCCCCAGCGTGTCCCCCAGGATGTAGTGGCCGATCTTCACCCGCCCGTCGTGTTTCTGCTTCTCGGCTGTCGCCATCTTTCTCCAGGAACTGAGTCTGCGCATGGCGCCGCGGGAGGGGGCGGAGGGGGCGGGCAGGGCCGCGCCGGGGGCGGGCGGGCGGCCGAGAAGGGAGGGGTGGGGACGCGGGAGGGCCGCCGCGCCGCCGAGCCGCCGCCCTGCGCAGCCCGCCGCGTCCCCGCTGCCGGCGGCCGGCGCAGACGCTCCCCCTGGCGGGGCGAGAGGGGGTCGCTGGGCGGCGCACCGGGTCCGCCGCCTCGCCCTGCATCCCTGCGGCCTGGGGCGCCCGCCCACCTGCGCGGGAGGGCGCTTCCTGGCTGGGAAAGGCGGCAGACCCTCGCTGCGCTCCTCTGCCCGTCTGCCCGCTTTGGTCTCCCTGGGTCGGGGGACCCGCCCTCCTTGTGATTCCAAGCGGGGACGATGGGCACTGGGGAAGCCCGCCCGCGAAGATGGTGTGGCAGCGTGAATGGAAACATGGTTGGAGACACCGCCCTGTATCTTCCAACCTTTTCATTTTCCGTGCGCGGATGGAATCTAGAAGCCGTAGGTAGTTGTCGCTTGCTGCTTTGGTAGTTTCCCCTCCCGCCTTCCCACCCCCACTCCCGCCCGCCGCCCTTTTTTTACTGTGAACTTGGAAGTTGCTCTCGGGCACCTCGTTGGCTCAAGTGACGTTGGTCTTTCCTCCTGCTGGACGCTTTCCTGAAATTTTCTTAAAGCAAGCTCTTTGGGAAAGAGCAGGTTAGGGATATATGTGAATGTATTGGATGTCCTGTTAGTGATACGTTACTCAGACATTTTGAGGTATAGGAGTTAATAATTTAGGTCATTAGTAAAATGTAGGCTTCCTCTGAACTGAAAACAAGGCTTACGGTTGCATCAACAGATCGACAAATATTTATCATACTAGGAATGAGTAAGGTTTCGTCTATTACCTATCCAAATGGGATTATGTCATATCACAGGCGAAGTAGAAAAACTTATTTGTAATAGAGTTTTGAAGTGAGTTTTTTACTGAATTATATTCCTCTAACATGAGCAGAATCCAGTGTCCCCCTCCCCTGCAAAATACCATTTACATTATCTCAGATTTCGCAGTGTCATAGCATTTGGGCTAGTGTCGGTGGGTAAACAGTTGAACTCTTCATGAAAATAGTATAAAAAGACTAAAAGACTAAAAATACTGTTTTTTCCAGTGAAAGTTACCCAACTCTACTAATTTTTATATACTTCCTAATTATGGCATCCAAGTGACATGCATTAAGCACTGCTTTGTTCCAAACAAGCGACTGCAGGGGAAGCAAAAGACTTTGAGCTTAGAATGACATAAACAGAACAGTTAACGACTAGCCTTGGATAGATCATCAGTTCTACTCTATTAGGGCACATATTTTGGGCAAAAGGGTTAAGAAATCTTTTGATTACTGAGATACTTGAGGGGCAGGCTGTGGTCACTGTTGTAATCTTTGCTTTCTGGTTTCTTCACCTTTACCGTTGGCCTTGTGAGTCTCTGCAGCTGAGGCTCTTTGGATCTCTACAAAGCAGAAAGCTCTCTGGGTTCTTAAAGGAAAAAGAAAAAAACTTAAAGGTTTTCCCCCCAGAAATAACATCTGAAATTACTTTAAATTTGCAGCATGTCTAGAATTTAGCCCAGCAAGAATCTGTTATTTTTTTAACCTAAAAGAAAAAACCCCACAAGATATCTCAGCTCTGTATGGTGCCAATTAAGCAAGCCATACAGCATCTTCTGAGGAAGCAAACTGAAGTTGATTGAGTTTTGCAAACCCACAGTCTCTTTTTTTAAACTATGAAAACCCAGTAAATAATATAAACGTATTTTTAGCAGAAACATCCTTTTGTTTCTGCTCTGGTGTTTATAATTCTATTGAATAAATGGTTATTAAATGCCACTATTCACTCAAAAACATGGTGGGCAAAATAAAACCTAAAAATCATAGATCAGATAATTGAATAGGAATCTAGAAGTCATCCAGTCTCCCAGTCTGTTTAAGCAACTTTCATTGCTGGTTTTTTTTTTTTTTTTTTTTTTGTCACATAAAAACTGAATCCAGTTAAATTTCTAAGAAAGTAAATAAACCTTTTTTAATCCTTTGCTTTATGTTGTTCCTTCATTCTTTTTTTAAATTTTTGTCACATTTTCTTCCACTCTTCCTTTCATTCTCCTATGGGATCCATTAACAATCCTTCACTTCCTTCTTTTTCTCCAGTATCTGTTAACAGCCAGACACTGAATAGATACAAAATGAAAAGTCATGTTCCCTACCCTGAAGGAGCTCATAATCTAGGATGGCAGTTTTCTGAATTCTCCCCCCTCTGCTCCCACGGATAGATAACATTCAGCATCTTCCAGGGTAGAAGCAAAGAGATAAGGTAGACTGGGGCTTACACCCAGTTTCAGGACCCATTAGTTGTAACTCTGCCCCCATCAAAGCAAAGGATATTGGAATATAAGTGCACAGGAGTGACATTATACAAGTTTCCCTGAATCTATTCTAGTTTAAAAGAAGGGGAAAAGTACATTGTTTTCATACTTCAGTGCTTCAGCTTTTATTAGTACAGGTAGGTTGTAATACATCCCAGTGAACTGGCCAGAGGCACCTAATGACCAGGAGCTTTTCCCTACAGACCCTTCACGCAGTTTCACAGCGGAAGGCTGTTGGAGGTGGCACACCTTCATGAATGACTTCCCCAGTCATCCTCTAGTGGCTTTCCAGCAAATTCCAAAAGCAAGACACTTTACATTCAGTGAGCTGTGCTAAGAAAGCCTCCACCATCTGGATCTCAGCTGTAAGGGGGAGGTCTCTTCCTTGGGTGCTATACCTCAGCTCTAGGGATACTGGCTGCTGCTTTTTTCTGCTCTTCCCAGATTCTGTAGAGTTTCTCTTTAATTTTTACTAGCCAATCCCTTAATACCCCAATCCCTTATATAAAACTTCCTGTTCAAGTTACTAGGTGATTTCTGTCTCATTGAACTCTGACATATATACCAACTATTTGTATTATTAATATACATGTTATTTCTGATATATAATGAACTCTTTTAGTCATGTAACTGAAGCTTTCTTATTTTGCATATATTAAATGATTTTCAATGCTTGCATCTACACGGATCTTAGCATTGGTCTAAACTCAAGACAATGAAAAATACCAGAAGACAGAATGTGATACTGTCTTTAATCATGTATTCAGATTCTAAGAGTTGTCCCTTTGATGAACATGAAGTGTATTCAGTATTTAACTGTTCAAAAAATGTTAAACTATTGAGGATATTATTCCATAATGTATTTGCTTGTAGGACTTTTTTTTTTTGGAAGAAGGGGATCAGGAAAGGGCAGATTTGCACTGATCAAGATCAAGATAACTGGGAAATGGCTTGCTTTCTGGTTATACAAAGGTTATCCAATGCAAAAATTATACAGGGCCCAGCAGAAGTAACACCCTTTTTTGGGAGTTAAAATATTAGTTACAGAATTACATGCTTATGATTTTGTAATAAAGGATTTGGTATAGATTATCAGCTCATAAAAGAGGGCATTACTTCTGCTGGACCCTGTGTATGTGAATGGTATCTTGAGCTTCATATTTTACAATGTGTGATTAGCACTGTGGTTCCACATCCAGCCCATAGATAAGTAATGATGTTATTAAATGAAGACAAGTTTGCTACAAAACTAATCTTACCTTGTACAATGTCTTTAGTTAAAAGCATGCATTCCAACAATACTGTCAAAATCTTTATTACCAGAAAGAAGATATAAACTTTTATCAGATAATCTCTGCTTTAGTTTTCTCCTTTCCAATTAAGTTTTATCACACCATCTCAAGTCTCTTGCAACTCTAAAAGCACTATGCCATGCTGTGCTACCTCAAAGGGTTTGTACCCAGAGGATTCTCTCCAGAGCCATCCCTAATTGGACAGTCCTTCTCTCTGAGGTGTCCTGCTTCCTGTCTGTCCTCCCTTGGGAAGCTGCCTCTCCTCTGAGAGCTGCTCCCCTGTGACGCAGAATCCATAAACAGTTTTCAGCTCTAATTTAGCCTTCCTCACTCTGAGGTGGCTGAACCATATACAGCCTTTTCTTCCTCCTGTTTGCTCACCATAGTTGTTTCTGAAATAATACCATTTGCCACGTGGTATACCATTTGCTTCCTCCTCAGCGACTCTACCATCTGCTTGAACTTGAAGCTGGACCTTTCTATAATACCTTGTTTTACCAGTCCCTTTTATAAAGACCTTTCTCCTATAGAACTTATTGTCTCCATATAATAACACGCAGGAGAGTTTAAATCATTTTAAACATTTTTGAGAGCAAATACTTTTTACATATTCTAGATGTTTATTTGCAGAATTATATAAAAACACTCTATATCAGAATGGGGCTTTTCTTGCCTCATTTTATTTTATTTTTTTTTTTTTTGCTTTTTGGTATATGGTTAGCTCCCTGGCTGGGAATTGAACCCAAGCCGCAGCGCTGACAGCGCCAGCGCCGAAGCCTTAAGCCACTACACCATCAGGGAACTCCCAACCTCATTTTATTTACTGAAATAAAACTTTACAACTAATCGTGACTGGAGGATATTTATTATTATCTGTGAGTGATCTAAAAATACATGGTCAGACCAAGTCTTTATCCTGGGGTGCTGGAGCATACTTCCACTGTATAAAGGACACAAAAATAGTTACTTTTTAAAATCTCAATCCACATACCATGCCTATTCCATGAACCACTTCCATACATGAGAACCATTTTTTCATTGGAATTGTCCTTAACAAAACATCCCTCTACCTGATTATACAAAAAAGCTTTTGCTTCAGATTCCATTCTTGGTTCCTGACATTATTGATAGTCTATGGTCAGTGCTTCTTTTAGATTATGATTCAAACTATGTTGTTTTCAGAACAAACAAAAAAACCAATATAATCCCTACGTACTAATGTGAAAGAAAGCTTTCTCTGAAACAAGTTCTTAAGTAAAACAATGCTACACTGCATTACTTTGACTGTTTTTCTTATGTGAACATACAGTATTTCAAAGTTCAGCTAAGTACAGCCAAGGTTAAAAATCTGAAATCAGCCTGGAACTCAAAAACGGCAGAGTACAATCTCTGCCTGTATGGCTGTTCTTGTCTTTGCAGGAGTGGCTCCTTATCATTTAGCTTTCTTAACCAGCTTTCTAAAGAAAGTTCCTCCACTCCCTTCCCATTGTATCTGTCTTTATAGCACTTAATCACTATTGGAAATTGCTTAATTGTCCACTTTCACCCCCAGTACACAACACATACACCCAAGCCTGTGCCCACACAATTGAAATATCAGAGCAAGATCCTTGTCCATCTTCTATCTCCTGGGCCTAGAACTGTTGCCGGCACATAGCTCGAGGGGAGCAGAGTTATGCAGGTAATCTTCCTAAAAGCATCTTTTATCACAACTCTCCATTCCTCACTGCCCCATCTCCCCTGAACCTCTAGTAAGATGGCTTTGTTCTTGATATTCCACTGAAATGAGGTTTATGGAAAGAACACACTAACCTACATTTTGCCAAATCCAACTCCTTTGTTGGTTTGTGTGTCAGCCCTATCCTAGTTCCTAGGCTAATTCTGCAACCACTGGAGTCAACTGTCAACTTCACCCACGTCTGCTTTTGCTCCCACTGTATCTCTAAATTGGCCTGGCACACAGTAGGTATAGCATCACATGTATTATGTTGAGCTAATAAATAAACCTCTCTCTTGTGTCTCCTATGGTCATCTCCCCAACTCTTGAGTCTCTCTAAACCGTCTGGAGTTTGTGTATTTTCAAGTGGTTTCAACCATTAAATCAAGGATGGTTACTTAAGTTCATCAGTCAAGAAACAATCTTTTTCTCACCATTTCTGTCTACCAGATCTCACCATCTCCTATCTCCCGTTTAAATTATCTTCACCATTCTAACCCTAAAGTCAATTCCCTTTCACAAGTCTATGTTCATTACTTCCAAAAGTGGATCTCCAGCCCAGACTTTCCACTTGGAACTGCCACCAGGCTTACTCAGTTCTTCCTAGACACGTCCTGGTGTCCCACAGGCCATCTATCGCAACAAAACCAACTTTAATATTAGCCCCCTTCCATCACCTCCATTCCACATTCCCTCAGTGAATGCACCAGCCACCTCCTTGCCCTCGTCAAAAACCTGTCATCCAAGATTCCTATCTTCCTGATATTTTTGAGGCCTGCTGCACTAGACACAATGCTGTATTTTTGTGATCCCACAGAATCTTCACACAGCCTATGATATATAAGGAAAGTGGGGGCTTGGAAGCTATTCCCTTTGATTCAAGCTTTAAAGGTTCTCAGCTGCAACTTTCCCCGAGCCAGCCCTACTGCTACTTTAGTCCATGTCTCATGATTTTCACATGGGCTTTTTAAAGAACCTCTTGTCTGGCTTTCCAGTTTCAAGATATCACATCCACACATTCCACATTAATCCTGCTAATGCTAACTAATGCCAGTGTGCTTGAAATCTTCAGTGATTTTATCATTGCTTCAGGCTAAGTCCAAACTCTTAGCATGGTACTCAGGCCTTTGATGACCTGATTACTATTACCCCTCTAGAATCTTCTCCTGCCAACCTCCCTCCAACTTTCCTGACTTGACACCGCAATATGATTAAAAGGCCAAGTAAACAATGCATCAGACATAAGGCAGTGTTCCTTGGTCTCATTTCAGATATACGTTGGTTACACTCATCTGGTCTGAGTGCCCTCTGCCCCCAAAATAGAACTTCCTTTATTGTTCAGTAAGGTAACCAAGCTACAGGTATTGGTCAGGCATGTCAGTCTCAACAGAACAAGAGTGGCATTGGTCCCAGTCACCTGTTAAATAGGGATTCACTGCTCAAACCTAAACTGATCCTCAGGATATCAAATACTTCAGACGAGACATGAACTTTTCGCAAACTAGGATTCAGTAACTGAACCCACGTGTTTGCACTTTATTCTGAATGTTAACCCAGCCCCCTTTCCCATTGCTTCTCCCTGGTTATTAAAATCAACCTAAAACTAGAATCAGTGCAGCTTTATTTGGCCTGGAAGCCACCTCTGATTTGGGGGAATAATTACCATTGCACCAGAACAATTTCCTGCTGAAACCTACTTGGTGCCAAGGGCCCCAGGAAGTGGCAAAGAGGTAGGTTTACCTCATTCTCAATAATATAGGCCTTTCTTAATGCATTACTGACCACCTCTCACCTTACCCCTTTGTGTCAATTGCTTTTCATGACCAAGGATTCATCCGTAAGTCTTTATGTCAGTGCCCACTGCCTCAAAGCCAAACATTTATTCCATATTAAGTACTACTACCTACTGTATTTTGCCCTGCACACCTGCATTTTTGTCCCTAACTCTCAGGGGGGAAAAATCTTAATTCAAATTTTTATTTACATTTAGGTACTTGTTTTTTGTATTATAAAGGAATTTTAGCATTTATTAACTTATGGTACGAGAAATTTTATGTAACATTTTTATCTCAAAAGTAAAATAATCAGAAACATTTATATACATACAGAATTAGTATTACCCATGTATAATAACGTGCATCCTTATTTTTCCTCACAAATTTGGGCCAAAAAGTGTGATTTATACATGGCAAAATGCACTATCTTTTTTTTTTTTGGTTGGCTGGTTCCCTGGCCGGGAATTGAACCTAGGCTGCGGCGGTGGGAGTGCCAAAGCCTAGCTACTACACTACCAGGGAACCCCTAAAATGCACTATCTTAATGGGCCCCTCCATCCACCTAGTCAACTGTAATACTAGGACTTCAGAAAGATGTTAAGCACAAGTCTGATTTCAGTCCTCTCAAGCCAAAATACTGTTTCATACATTGGGAGGAAGCCCAATGTAGATTTAGAAAGCAAGGGCTTCTGTACAAATGAATATAAGCTGAGGCCCGAAGGATGAGACAGGAGCTGAGGATAAAGCAGGTTAAGGGCAGGAATTAACTAGTACCTTGGGAAAGCATTCCAGAATGCAATAAAGGTCAAGTTGGTGAGGAAGCAAAGATCAAAAAAACCCTTTTAAGACCAGGTTAATGATGTTATACAAATTAGTTAAACTACAAGTTAGACAGCACAAGTTAACCACTTTATGGTAGCTGTCCCAATGTCCTCACTCAGCAGTCCAACAAAGATGGCCTTGTCCCATTTCAAAAAACTATTTGGCAATAAACCACCAAAACCGAGAAAACATGGCAAAAAATTTTAGAGCACTTTAACACAGAAAACATATCCACAATCACCCAACTGAGGGTTAAATTCTACAGTTTAACATTGCCTTTAGTCTACAATGAGTTCATACTTGGCTTTCCTTTACGTCCTACTCAATCTGCTACATTTGCAGGTGGCCCTGCAGACTTTCTTCTAGGAGGCTGCTTTAGTTTTTTACTTAACCAGCAACCTTGAACCTTATACATAGGTTACATGGTATTAGGTGCCAAGCAAGCATTTTGGTTACTGGGATGAGTTAAGATCACCTTTCAAAACAGAATTCATTTAACTTCTATCCCTCATGTTCTCACTGGTACTCCAAGTTCTATCAAAGTCACTGGACTAGAGCTGCACATAATTAAAAAGAATTAAAAGTTACGCTCTTTCATTTATTCTAACACTTTAAATATCCAATATGTCAATGAACTGTGCTACTTTTCCTATATTTTTTGTCATGTTCCAGTGTTACCTCCTTGACTTAATCCTGGAATTTTCATTGTTCCTCATCCTCTTAAGCAGTATCACAATCTAGTTCTAAAGTTAGTGCTCCCAAGCAGTCACTTAACAATGAATCTGATATTAGTTGTCCCACTCCCAAACCTACAGTAAGTCACTGATACTATAAACCTATTAAATATACCTTAGCACACAAGACATTTTTTAAAACCAGAGAATTTTAATGTGTGACTAATCACTGAAATCCTTAAGATGAACTGGATGCCGCAACAGCTGCCCTTTTGGGTTTAGGGGTTGTTCCTTCACGGAATCCATGCCTGCACCAAGTTAAAAACAAGAACCATTACTTCAGCAACATCATATATACATTTAATTTCTGCTAAGATCGATTTTAATGAGCTTATCTCAGTTAAATGTTGAAATCAATACTGAATTCATATGTTCAGACATTTATTTTTACAACATCACTGATAAGCTGTAACATTTTATTTACTCCTCCTGCTTCAAGATACAGTGGACTGTTAACCAGCACCCATGGAGATTGGTTGCTGCCAGACTAAGTAGTGCCGCAGTTAAGAGAGTCTATTGTATTCATTTTAGGGAAATAGTTAACTGCAATCGGAACAATTCATTTGTGCTCATCACCGGTCTGGTATTCCACCCCTGATGGAGACCCAAGGTGAAAATAGATCCCTAGCCTGAGGCAGAGATCCTTACTTTCCTTTGACCAAGAAAAAACAATGAGCATGTTTAATGGCAGACATGCTATATAACTGCTTGACTACGCTTTACATTTTAATTCATTTACTATTCATACCTACTCTAAGGAAAATGTACTGTTACCCATTTTAAAAGATTCATGAATTGAGGCACAGAAAGGTATACAGTCTGGCTTCAGTCCATATTCTTAACTCCTACATTACATTAGCAGACCACGCAATACTAAGTCCACACTAGTGTACAATGATTTTAAGTGCAAGAAAGGTCACCTCAGCACACAAACATTATCTGAAAGTGCCGTTTACAAACCCTGTGATCTTTTAAAATTAGAAAATCTGAAACCATGTGGGTAGAGACCAGGGATTCTGTCTGACATTATACAGGACAGCCCGCCCCCCCCCCCACCACCACCACACACACAACAAAGATCTCAGTTGAGACCTTAGATGGTTTAACCCATTAAAAGGTCACACTGAAATGCAGTCTTAAGTCTAGGCTGGGGCTTTAATTCCTGCATTTCTAACAAACTCTAAAGCCTGACTTTTAAGTAACAAGACAGTTAAGATTTCTCTTTCTTTTGATAAAAACACAGTAGGACTATGACTGGTTTTATTTTTTTGGTCTTTATAGCAGGTTTGCCCAAAACCATAGCAATGAACTCCAGAGCTCAATTCACACAACTTTTGATAAGAAGGTGAGATGAAACCCTGCTTTAAACATTTATAACTCATACTATGGTTTACGTAAAGATTAGGAAGATCTAGATGAATGGATCTGAAAATTATGGTGGCAGAAGAAAATACCTTCCAACACCTCAACCTCATTAATCAGGACAGTAGTCTTATTTTACACAAGTAAATGAAATGATTCTTATACAAGCTCATAGAACTAATTATGATTAAACACAAAAACTGTACCTGAATCTGCGGTATACAATTTTTAGGTGCCTCATCCGACCAGTCCCGGTGGTATTTCGTCTTTTGGCCTTAGCACTCCAGTTATCTGTAATACAAAATTCAGGTAAGGTTCCAAATGACTTCCTAGACACCCAGTAGGCACTGTTAATCAATAAAGTGCCTTCCATGGGTTTTAAATCAGCTTCATCAGCATACAGATGCACAATTTTGTGAGGCACAAAGTGTCCAAAGCCATGCTCCACTCAAGTCAAGATGCAAACAAAAAACTATTGTTAATCTCAAAATCCATTCCAACATCTAACAGTAGGCCTGAAAAACATTCAACTTACACTTTCTCTTCCGCTTAGCAGGGTAGCCACATTTGCCACAGGTAGACTTCTGAAGGTGGTAAGCCTTAGAGCCACAACGGCGGCACAACGTGTGCGTCTTATTGCGACGCTTTCCAAATGATGACGTTCCCTTCGTCTGTAAATTAGAGGGATAACCAATTCTGAAATCCAGCAATTAATGTACGACACAGGTAAAGAAATTAAAAAAAAAATAATAAGACTTAAAAACAGTCCTAAGGCTTGAAACTGGGATCATTTTCTAATTTTTCTTAAATACTAATCAGAAACCACTACAGGAATTCCACTTTTATGTAAAGCTTTCCGTAAATGGCTGTTTTGAAAAACCTGCTAGGTTATTTTCTTTTTAAAGGCGAAAGACGAAATAATATGGTTTTCCTATCTACCCATATCCAAAAACTTAAGGGCTCCTGCAGGTACCATCACCAATAAATCCTTTGCTTACATAGAGCCAAACACTCCCAAACCAAGCTTCTCCCCTTAGTTCTCATCCGAGAGCAGGGCTGTGCGGGCTCCCCCAAAGGTCAGACCAAAGCAAGGATCCTAGAACTGCTCCAGTTCCACGACTGCAGGCTGGTTAGGGGACATTCTTCTGGCTCTTAAGGGCCACAACATGTCCCTTTCCTTCCCACCCGCTCCGCTAATCAGGAACCTTGCCGCCACCCCCACTGATAGCAAGGTGCGCGGCGCAGGGGATGAGGATGGGAGACGATTAGAAGAGAGATTGCAAACAACTCACCATCGCGCTTCTGCGGCCGAGACCAAAGAGGCCGGAAGAGAAAACACTTCCGCTATTTCACGCAGAGAAGCTTCCGCCAAGGAGAGTACTTCCGGCGGGGCGTAGTGCATCATTCTCAAGTGTCCGTCGCCGCAGCTCGGGTGGTTTCGCGAAGAGGATCCGGGGCTAGGAGAGGCCAATAGGGATTTCAGCTCCGGATAGGCAGGCGGAACCAGACCTCGGCTTTCTGCGTTGTTGCTGCTCCTGCGTCTGTTCTTGTTGCTGGGCATTTGCGCTTTTTCGTTTGGAATGTTAAGAACAACCAATCACAGTGGCTACGTCATGGATTCCGGTTCCCCAGCTGATGGAGAACATCGGGTGCGAAACTGCCTGTAGTTAACAATACTGTATTGTAATTTCACAATCTTTCATGAGATACTAGATTTGTCAAGTTTTCTTAACCACAATTAAAACACATTATTTTACAATTCTGCTTAGATAGGTCTCATTGGGCTAAAATCAAAGTGCGGGCAACGCTGGCTTGTTTTCTTTGGGGCTCTGGAAGATTATTTTATTCCTTTTTTCAGCTTCTAGATGCTGCTGGTATTCTTTGGCTTATTATCTCCTTCCACCTTCAAAGCCAACGATAATCTTTCTCACATAACATTATCTTCTGCCTCCCTCTTCTACTTTTAAGGCCTTGTTAAATTAAACAAGGAGGCCATTAGGCTGAGGTAAGGAATGCCATAACTAAAATGTTAAGAACAACCAATCACAGCTGGCTAGGCTTTAAGCTTTAGCCAGGTGTCCAATCTTTTGGCTTCCCTGGGCCACATTGAAAGAATTGTCTTGGGCTACACAGAAAATACACTAACACTAAGGATAGCTGATGAGGGAGTTCCCTGATGGTGTAGTGGCTTAAGGCTTCAGCGCTGGTGCTGTCGGTGCTGCAGCCTGGGTTCGATTCCCAGTCAATGGAGCTACCCACATACCAAAAAGCAAAAAAAACAAACAAAAACAAAAAAAAAAAAGGATAGCTGATGAAAAAAAGGTCCATGCATAATTTTCCTAACGTTTTAAGGAAGTTTACAAATTTGTATTGGGCCTCATGCAATGCAATCCTAGGCCACATGTGGCCTGTGGGTGGCAGGTTAGACAAGCTTGCTTTAGCCAGTTCAACAATTTTCTTTTTTAGTCAGTGCACTTTATATGTCTTTTTCTTGGCTCTTAAAGTCTGAATCAATTTTTGCTCAAGTAAGCTTTTAATTTTCAATATGCCTCAGTTTATCTTTTTACAGCCCCTTATAGTTGCATTGGCCCCACTCTGACCTTTTCCTCATCTCAAGGTCAGCACTTAGCAACCTTAATTCATCTACAACCTTAATTGTCATTTGTCATGCAACCTAACATATGCATAGGTTGTGGTGATTAGGACCGGGTTATCCCTGGGATTGGGGGCATGTCATTCTGCCTTGCACAGGTGTTCGGAGACATGAGATCACTGTTGGAAGAATGTAAGTTACACTGTGGTGCCAAGCAGTGTGATAAGCACTATGTGAGAGTACTTTAATCCCAGACACTCCCAGAATTGCAGATGTCAGAGGAAGTGACATATTTTTCCCTTTCTCCCTGATGTGAAATGGTTCTTTCTGGTGTGCTTGATACCACCCCATTTTGGCCCTAGTCATGTAAGCCGTAGGCTCTCCAAAGGCCTAGCAAGCCAGTTTAGAACCTCAAGGTTTCTACGTCTATTGTAGGTTTAGTCTGGGAATAGATACATTTCTGATACAGATAATCTATGCTGTTATCTAGGCATTTATTCTAAAACAGTTTACTGTTCGAGGGAGAATGATACAGACTGTATAAATCCTGCATCTGTGACTCTGCTGCAATTTAAGTCTCTTAATAACCAAGACTTGACACTAAACCTGTTTTGTTTTGGTTTTTTCTACAGTAAATGGATCAAAATTACTGCTGACTTTTCTCTTAAAGCATCACATAAGTTAAATTCATTAGCTGCAAACAAAATTTTACGCCTGTGTCATTGGGTGTGATTTAAGGGATGTATTTTCAAATCTGCATCTCCTGGCCACCATTCCCTCAGATCATTTCTATTTGCATTCTATGCCTTGGGAAAATTTCCTGCTACCAAGGATCTGAACTTAAACTTTCTTCCTTAAATTTAACTATTTCATTTCGAATGAATACTCTTCTTCCCATTAACTTTGAAATCTCCCAAGGCAACTTATTGTGGGAGGGGAGAATATTTAGGCTGGAG
>PVJL010000034.1:0-201521 GCA_004026885.1 Lyroderma lyra
GGAGGTCCTGGGGGGAGGAGGAGGGGTCCTGGGGGGAGGGGGGTTCCTGGGAAGGAGAGTCCTGGCAAGGGAAGGGGATATAAGGAAGGGGAGTTGGGAAGGGAAAAATCCAGGAAGGTAGGAGAAGGCCACCAAAGAAGGGGTGCAGGCAAGAGCCCCTGGTCCCCAGGGGGAGAATCTTTACCTGCCATAGAGCTGGTGAGCTTCATGTAGCCCCTTCACCATTCCGGGGACCCCCACCAAGAGCCCAGGCTGGGCAAGGCGGGCAGGCGAGGGAGAGAGGAGACCAGGTCACTGGAAGGGGGGGGCTGGGCTGAACTCTGCAGAGCCCAAGCCAGGGATAGGGGGGGCTGGCACAGGGGAGAGACAAGTATCCCAGAAGAAGGACAAACTGTCCCAGCAGGCATCCTCCCTCCCATCTCTCTGACTTCCTATCAGCAAATGCAAAAAGGCCTCCAGAACATGACCAATTTAGATGGGAACCTGTCTATATTGGATTATACCTACTCCTGCCTTTTAAATCAGTGAACAAGGGACCTTCATTTAACCTTTTCATTATCACACCACAAGTACTGTGAGCTGTGATAACTCAGCAGTATGTTTGGCTTTTGCCATTGCCCTAAATATCTATTTTGCCAAATTATTCTATTTCCACCTTTGCTCTCAGTGGAGAGTGGATTTGCCTCTAGTAGTTCCTCTCTAATCTTCCAATATGTTGTAGGCTGGGAAAGTTATAGTCAACAGGCTCGGAGTGAGATGTGTGAGCGATAGTGCCCAATTTTGTGACATCTCAGGCTGAGCGATGGTCTTTTCTTCTTCCTTCCTATGTGTCAAAAGAGGTAAGGTCACCAGAGAAATAAGACATTGCTGTATTGCCTGTTATCCACTATTGAGATTTTTTCGTTCATTATTTTATTTGGGAGGGCTGCCTGTCTTCCTCATAGCCTAAGAGCATCCTGCTCTACTCATCTCCTCACCTTGATAGTAAATACTCAGGAAAGTAACGCTTAGGTTAGCAGAAAGGCAGTGAAGGGAGACCCGCCCTGGACTCTCTCTTCTCACCAAGGTCCTCACCTTGGTCTCCCAGGATTTCTGCAGGGCCTCTTCCCTGAGGGCCCCTGGTGCAGACTCCCGGAAATCAATAAGGTGGCTCTCGTTTCGTCGAATGTCATGTACCAGCATCACACCCCCACTGGGAGAGACACAGAAAGGGGAAGGTGGTGAAAAGATGCCACCCCTCTGAACAATTAACCTGCCACCCGTCATCACCCAACCTTGATGGCTATAGGGTGTTTGTCATCAGGAGTCAGGTATTTGAACCCCCTCCCCAGCAGGGATTCAGAGACTCAGCCGCACCACAAGGGTGGGGAGTGAAATTGAGGCAGGGATCCAGAGTCAACAGAACTTTTCCAGCCCGTCACTGGACACTTTAATCCATGATTAGGAAAAACCCAGAGACTGGGAAAGCAGGATGTTCTGCCCCTCTACCCAAAGACCACAGCTGGACTCCTGCCAGCTTCCTGCACCTGCCTCCTTGGTATGCCCCAACTCCCTCTCCCAGGGCTGAATTATGTAAGAACAGATTATGCTAAAGCAAAAGGAGTTCTTTGGTAGGGCCTGGAGGACTGGTCTTGCAGGAACCAAGATATAGACTTTGTCAGTTTGTCCCTTTTCTGTGGCTCGTTTCCATCTGAGATGGTTGGCCTGCAGCCAAGTAAAATAATAATCAAAGCAGGACAAATAAACAATAGGGAGTGGTAGCAACTGTGGCAAAGTGGACAGGCATGAACCCCATCATGGGAAGCAGCTTCTATTTGGCTACAGATAATTGCAGACATATGGAAATGTGGGCCCAGAGTTACCAGGTCTCTTTGGTTCCAGAGATGTTAGAAATCTGGATTATTATAAAAATTCTCAATTTTTTGAAAATAGGAAACACTTTTTTAAAAAGGTAAGTATGCAAATCAAACCACTGTGTGTGCTGGGTGTGCCTCATGGGTGGCCAGTCTGAAACCTCTGTTTTAAGAGTTCTTAGCCTGAGGTGTATTTTGGGGGGACAGAGGTCCATAGCTTTCATCAGACTCAGGGATTTGTGACTCTAAAAGTTTAAGAATCATTGCCTTAATTAATGACAATATACTTCTACCTGTACTCCTCATTTTACAATTCTTTTCCAAATTGAAGAAAAAAGCTTCTGAAAACACCTCCTCCGACTTCATGCAAGAAGGGGATGAAATTGGGTATAGAAAGAGAAAATGCAAGGAGTTGGGACCCAACTGCCCCTCTGCTCAAATCCCCACATGAGGCTTACAGACCAGGACACAGAAGGAGACCTGGAGGACCCCAACCTCCACAGCTGGGAGCTCCTTACCCGCCTAGGCCAGAACTGTGTGGAGCCACGATCCCCAAACACAGGGCTGCTGCCACAGCCGCGTCAACTGAAGATCCCTGTTTACTGAGTACCTCAATGCCCAGTGATGTGCAATGGGCAGCATCTGTCACCACGGCACCTTGGTGGAAGATCTGGGAGAGGAAAGGAGACTAGTTGGAGGCAATAGGAGCCTCCTGCCTCCCTAGGGCACCTCCACTAACCCCAGAACCTCCACAGAGTCTTCTCTATGACTCTTCCCTCTTTACTTCAAGTGCCTCCTACCCCAATTAAGCCAGGAGCCCCTCCCTTTGGGACCTTTGTCACTCAGGTCACTGCCCTCCCTCCTTTCCAATTCCTGGCAATTCCACTACTCAGCCACTCTCTAATTCCCAGTCTCCTCAAGCAATTTCTCACCTGAGGGTCCCCGAAATAGATCTGCATGATGAGCGCCACAGTGACACCCGTGGCAAAGGTGAGGCAGGCTGTGACGATGACTGTGAGCCCGTCCTGGCGGCAGGAGCACTCGGCTGCTGCGGCGGAGAATGGGTCCTTGCGCGTCTCCCGCAAAGGCGACCCGTCCTGGCTGCCCATCTCCGATGAGGATGATGGCAGCCGCTGCAGCCGCGCTGACTTCAGGAAGGAGTCCGGGTCTGCGGGTGGCCAGGGGTCAGTCTGGGCTCCTCTTACCCCTCCCTGCCCGCCCTCCAGGCGGAGCTACTCCTCGTCTCCCATTTCCCTCGCTCCCCTCAAGTCCTACTACAGTGCAGTGCTCACCTTTCAGTGGCTTCCCTACGTGCCCCAGGGCAGATGGAAGTGGCAGTCCCATTGGAAAGAGTCAGGGATCCCCAGTTGGGCAGCAGGGCGGTTAGATTACTGCCCCTATGCCAAATTTCTGAAGGCCAACTTTCTGGAGACCCAGGACCCAGGGCTGAGAACACTTCCTGGAGAGCGGGGGTTGGGCCCTCCCTGGAAACCAGATACTGCCCAACCTGGGCCCAACCTTTTATGCGCAAGGAAGCAGCTACTTAACCTGAGTGGACTTACCCTGGCTTCCAGCTTTGCTTCAGTTATCCATTCATTCACCATATATGAAGGGTCTGCTATGTATCTGGCCCTTTGCTAGATGCTAGGGGAGCTAGAGCACCTGCCCTAGTAGGGTTAACAGACCAGTGGAGGAAAAAGGCAATAAACAAATAAACGAGTCTATAATTACAAGTTGTGGCAGGTGCTATGAAGAAAAAGAAGGATGAAATGAGACAACAGTGGTTTGTGTTGTGGGGGTGCTTAGCTGGGGAAATCAGCCAAGGCCTCTCAGCAGAAGTGACTTTTAAGCTGAGAACTAAGGGATGAAAAGAAGCCAGGCATATGCAGAGCAAGGGGTGAGTATGTTGTGTTCCAGAAAGAAGGAACAGTAGGTGCAAAGGCCCTAAAGTAGGAATGAAATGGTACATTAGAAAAAACAACCAAGCCCTGGTGGTTCCAACATAGTAAGGGGTGGGGTGGGGAAGAGCAGTGGGGTGAAGGTTAGGACAGACGCACTGAGCCTTGTGGGCCTAGTGAGAAACTTGAATTTTACCCTAAGAGCCACGGGAGGCCACTGGAGAGTTTTAAGCAAGAATGTGAAGCCATCTGTTTTGTGTTTGAAAAATATCCCTCTGGCTGCTATCTGGAGAATGGATCTCAGGATGGAGCAGAGGCAAGTAAGCCACTTACTTGCTGACTGACTGGTCAAATCACTTCAAGTCATGAGCCTCACTTTCCTCATTCTAATAATGGAACCAATCCCTAACTGGCCAAATGGGTACAAGGATTCCATGCTGTGATGTACATTGGGCACCCTTTAGGTGCCCACTCAAAGTTAGTACCATTCTTTTTCCACTTTCGCCAGGGCTAACACCCTCTTCTATCCATTGTTACCTTCCCTGGGTGCTTTCAACCTTAAACTCAGGCCTCTAAATGGCCTAAATAAAGGTCTTGGGTGTTTGTGAACAGTAAAGAAATAATAACTTGGTACCTTGACCTTAATATTTTGCTGTACTCACAATGTATTTGTAAAAGTTCATTCATTCAATAAATATTTTTTTGAGCACCTGCTACTATACACTAGGAGTATAACCTCTTTAAAAGTCTGTGGGATAATGTTAAAAATTGACTTTTATTTTCCTATTTAAAATACTATCATGGTTCACCAATGCAACATGAAGTCTAATTTCCTTGACCTGGTATACAAGGCCTACCTTAAACCGTACTCTCCTCTTTTATGTAAATAAGAAACCACATACATATAATAGATAATTTTTAGGAATTATTTATGGTGGTTACTTTTGTAAAAAGATTGAAGGTGGAAATGAGATGGGGTGGGAGAATATTTTGTTTGAAATTATTACTACTTATATTTTACTACTTCTTTTGTTTTTTAAAAATCAATACATATATTTCTAAATAAAAAGACAAAATTATGGGAAGATAACAACGGAGAAGGGAACTTCTTTTCTTCACTATTCCTTATTCATTTATTTTTACCATAAACATTGATTTGTTTTTTAAAATTTCACTATTCCTTGTTCATTTGTTTATTTATTTTTACCATAAGCATATGATTTGTTTTTAAATTTTTATTAAAAAAAAGAAACATCTTCAGGAAGCCTCTTTCAGTTGATCATGCTTGCCTCTAACTCTCAGCACCAGCACCACAGAATCTATAAATAAACGAATTTAACAGATGCTAAACACCTCCTGGGGGCATAGAACTCTCCTTGGCCCTTAGAAATTTCAAAACAACTTCAGGAAAGGGTTTTAAACTTGTATTTATTGATGCTGACTATGTATCAAGCACTTTATCTATCTATCTCTACATCCCCTAATTTTATGAGGTAGCCCACTCTCTTCATTTTACAGATGGGGAAACTGGGGCTGAGAAAGGTATACTGCCTGCTTAAGGTCATAAATAAATGGCAGAACCAAGAGTCGTGTAACTCAGAAACCTCCTTTCCACTTCTCCATGTGGCATCAGGAGCCATTCCACCCTCAAAAACCAAACTTACAAGCTAATTCTAGTTGATATTTCTAGGTATTTGTCTTTAAATATGTTTTCTTCTAATCACATATGAGAATCCAGGAGATAAAGGTGATGTGGTCCTGTCAGAGTTGGATCTATTAAAGACTTTTTATTTCACCAATTATTAAATTATTTATTTATTCAACAAAAATATTTACTGAGTACCCTACTGTGTAAGTACTGAGGCAATAGTACCATTGATTTTACTGGTATGTAAAAGCAACAGCAGGATACTGGGAAAAGTTTGGGACCAGTTTGGGAGAAAGATGAGTTTAATTTTGGCTATTCTGAATTTGTGAAACACCAGCAGAAGTTGTCTGGAGGCAGCTGGCCTAGTAGGCATCTACTTTTTATCTGCTTAGACACCATTCCCCATTCAATTTTCTTAGAGAATACCATCTGATCTCTCATTCCTCATTCCTGACTAGAGTAAATATTTGAGCCAGGCCTAGCCAATCAGAACACGTACCTCTTTACAGTGATTGGTTCAGGGATAGGCATGTGACCAGCACCAAGCTAAGGAGACTCAAAGTTTATTCTTTTGCTGGAACTATTGGAAAAGAGAAAGGCTTTCTTTCAGTCTAAGTTGCTAAGGTGGTAAGATATAAGCCATTTGTTGCTGGGGGCATTCCCTCCCACCCATACAAGATCAGAGGCTTTCTGAAGATGAAGCCTATAAGAAGGAAAGCCAAGCAAAAGATGGAGAAAAGCCCATTCTTTTTTAGGAACCTTGATGCAGCTATATCTGAAGCCCAATACCCCTAAACTTTTCAGTTATGCTACCCAATAAAATTCTCTGTTTAGATGTAGCTCAGTTTTAGTTGAGTTTATGACAAGAGAACATTGAATACAGTTGACTTGCAAGCCTGTAGCTCAGGAGAGAGATCTTGGCTGGAGACTGAGGTCCTCCTTGTCTTGCTTATTCCCTTAAGGAGAGAATCACTAAAGCTTTTCAAACCAGGGAGTGACATCATCAGAACTGCAGAGTGATAGATGGATTGGGGTTGGGTGGGGATGGGAGGAGAGACAGGAGGCAGAAAGAGTAGCTAGAAGCCTATGGGTAATACAGATAAGAGAGGATGGTAGCTTAGTCTACAGTGGTGAAGACAGGGATGGTGAGATAGAATTTGGAAGATAGCTAGAGAGCATATGATCACAATTTGGAAGTGAGAAGAAGGGGAGGGATCATGGGTGGCTCTTGAACTTCTACCTTGGAGACCGGATGAATGACAGTGTCATTAATTGAGAATGATATTGGAGGAAGAGTAGGTATATGTGGAAGAGATGATGAGTTCAACATAGAACATGCTAAAGGTGAGGCACTTGCAGGACCTCAAGAGGCAGATGCCTGGGACAGAGAGGAACACATGGGCCTGGAGCTCAGAAGGAAGGAAATAAAGTATTTCTCCAAACTTGGAGTAGTCATCACCTAGCTCAGTGTTCCCCAGGATCTGCTGTGAGATTCCTGACCCTTGGTTCTAGGGAGTGACAGGCTAGAGGCTAGCTGGGTACAACCAAGATCCTAGATGAGAGAATGAGGTAGTGCCACTAGGTGGCACTACCAGGTTGAGAACATAGGAGGCCATGTTACCAGCAGGCTGTCCAGCTGAGCCAAAGAAGGCTTGGGGCTTGGAAGCAGTGTTGGGAGGCATGGCATTGAAATGACTACACTGATAATGATGACAAAGTCCTTGGAAACTTAGTGCATAACCTTGGCATAAGGTACAGGTTCTCAGAAACTCAAATGATGAAGGTCTCTCTGGATTTTGTATAGATTAGGGCAGAGTCTATATTAACTCCCCAATGTACTCCCTGAGTTTTGAAAACTCTTTCCCCTGCCTTTCTTTCCTCCTGAGATCTCCTCTCTCATTCATTTATTTATTCAACCATTTTTATTGAGAGTTTAGCACTGCACTGAATGGTAGAGAAAGGATGGTGAACAAAAGAGTCATGATCCTGCCCTCATAGGGTTTACAGACATCGAGTAATGACATGATTGCACAAATAATCACAGGTTTTGACAAATAGGGGGCCAAAAGAAAACACGAAGGGGTTTCCAATCTCTAGATTGGGATAAATAAGTATTCCCACTTGAGCTGGAAGAGGAAGTAAGGCGCAGCGCAGGGCAGGTGTGACCATTATCATACAGGAGTCAGGGCAGGGCTAGGAGCAAAAGTGGCTTCCTGACTCCTAAATAATGCAACTGGTTTCAGGCTGGTATCTACCAGGACACATCTTCCCCACTCCTCTCCCTGCTACCATATGATCCAAGCTGCTCCCTCTGGAAAAGAAGTTTTGATCTGCAGCTTTGATATTTGATACCCATAATCCTCACTATCCTCCCCTCTCTCCCCACTCCAGGTAGGGTACAGTCTAATCAAGTTGGCAGGGGTTGGTGGTCAGGGCCAAATGACAGGAAAGTTGTGGAGGGGGAAAGAATTTGGGGCTGTCAGGCTGAGAGTGGCTACAGAAGGGCCAGGTTAGAGAGGGCTGGGTCAGAGAGGCAGGATCTGCCAGGCTGGTAAGGGATAGGACTCAAGTGCAGGCACTGGGAGGAAGAGAGAGTAAAGCAGAAGGATGCTCTAATGTCAGGAAGTGACGTTGAGAGAAAGAGGGATGGGGGATGGAGGATGAAGAATGGAGGGGATAATAAAGCTGGGCCACATGGATAGCAGAGAGAACACTAGGAAAGAAATGCTAAGAGAGCTCTTGGCCCTCAGGCCTCCCCCAACCCCTGCCTCCTTCCTTCCTCCCTACTCCTGCCCCTTGCAGTCCCTGCAGAGGGCTGAGGATAACACAGTAAAATTCTGGAGACTGCTTCCTAGGAGGCAGGGTAGCTTACTAACATCCTGGTCTGATCTAAGGCTCTGGTAGGGGTGAGGTAATCCACAGGGCAGCGAAGACACTCTGGTCCCCAAGGACTTTGAGAGGTCATGCAGTCCATCCCCCTGTCTCCCAATACCCAGCACACACAGATAGATGTAATCATATTCTCTTTACCCCTCCCTGCACATGAAGAGATTTTGAGCTTCTCCCCATGGTCTCGCCTTCCTACAATCTGGCTGTGAGGAAGTTCTTCTCAAGATCTAGCTTCTATTCATCCTACTGCAGTCTCTGACTTGGTTTCTCCTATCCTGTTCTCCGTGGCTAGAGAAAGGCCTGTTTTGGGTAATAATCACATCTGTTTCTCAGGATCTCCCCTCCAACATTCCTTCCTAATTAGTTGGTTCTAACCAAGAGGTAACCCCCATTCCTTCTACTGCAGTACTGGGCATCATTCTCCCTTGTCGCATCCTAGGATTCCAAAGCAGAAATGCATCCCCAAACCCACCAGATAATTAACAGAGACAAGGGAGGAGAAGGGAAAGGTCCAGGAGGAACGAGATGAATGAGGGAGTTAGAGGCCCGAGGTGATGTTCCACGCAGATGAAGGACCAGGGATGTCCCAGGGGGCAGGGACGGGGGCCAACGGGCCTCACCTGTATCAGGGTCTCCCAGGAAGGCATCCTCATCCTTGCGGCCCCTCAGAGGGGCCGCTGGCGCCGGTTCGTCCTCTGGCAGCCGCGGGAAGCTGGTGATGCTCATGTAGTCCACGGGCGAGTAGGCGCCTAGGGCGCTCTCCTGACTGGCCTCGTTCTCCGCCGCCATCCTCGCCCGCGCCCCCCAGAAACGCAGCGCCTGCCGGAAGTGGTGCGGCGGGGAGCGGGGGTGGGGGAGAGGGCGGGGCCTGAGCTCCCGGGCCTCCGGGAGGGGGCGCCTCACCCCCACCTTAGCCTCGCCCCCGCATGCTTAGCGCTGACAGCCTGTAGTGGGCGCGCAGGTGGGGAGTGGGGGGTGTAGATGCAGATGCTGGAGGACAGGTCTGGGTCGCGAAGAGGAGGCTTGCGGGGAAGAGCACGCTGCAAGCGCAACCATGATGGCTCAGGGCATTTTAGGCAGCCCAGGGGCCAAATCCCTTCCTCCTTCCAGTTTGAGCTTGAATCCTCCTCAGACCCCGGACTCCACACTTCTTCCTCAGCCCATAGACCCTTCCACTGACCACAAACCTCTCATCGACCTCAGATCCTCCTCTGATCCCAAACTCCTGAGACCCCAGACCCCTTCTTGTACTCCAAGATCCTTCTCCTCCATGTCAGACCTCTTCTGACCCCAGACTCCTCTTTTGACTTCAGACTCCGCCTTCATGCCCATCCCACCCCTCATCAGCCTCGGCACCTGCTTCGTCCTCAGACTGTTTCTCCACTCGCTGATCCTTCCTTGGACGGCTCTCCTCAGATGTCAGATCCCCTTCAGGACCCCCAACACTTCTCAGACTCTTCTTTCAAGCACAACCCTTTCTGGGACCCCTGACCTAACCTCGAGTGTGTGTTAGAATCCTAATTCCATTCTAGAGATGATGATTCAATACGCTGAGGTTGGGTTTCTGAAACCTGAATGTTTACCATCATTTTAAGAGTTTTTGATGTGGTTCTAGAAAGGATGCTTTAAGAAAAAAAAATGGGTATGGTGGTATGGCAGGAGTGGGGTGGGGAAACTGGAAGAGTGAGGAGTGGGTCTCTGTAGTCTAGGTGTCTGGGTTCTATACCCTGTGCTACCACTTACGAACTGTGTGATCTTGGACAAGACAATCTGTTTGAGTATCAGTTTTCTCATCTGAAAAATGAATACAATAATAGTATCTCACTCAGGGGGTTATGAAGATTAAATAACACATAGAAAGCTCTTAGTATAGGGCTTGGCACCTACTCAATAAATGCCATTATCATTAATACTCTTTTCTTAATCTTGTGGATTCTCATTTCATCCAACCCTACCCATCTGCTTCTCACTCTCAGGAATTCCAACTACACTATAACTTGCACTACTTTCCCATCTCCAAAAATGAGGTGTCTCTTTTTATGGGGACTTGTCCACACTTTCTTAGTACAGTTCACAGGCAGAGGGTCCTGGGCCTACATCTCCTTTAACAACCCCAGGCTCAGAGATGACTACTAGAAAATCTATGCGGGCCCAGACGATGCAGTACCACCTGTAGACAGGAGGGGGCAGAAGTGTGTTGGGAACAGCTCTAATACTTGGGAGAAGAGTTGGGGAGAGAGAAGGAAAGGGCTGCCTAGAGCAGTGTGTCTGGGGGAAGATGACTGTCTATACCTGGGACTTTGTGCCCAATGCATGTACCTTCACCTCACAAAGAAGTTAGTATCTTCTCAATGAGGTCCATAGGGCTTATTATGCTTCAGGGAAGTCTGATCTCCCCAGTGGGGTCTGTCCCCATTAAATGAGGTCTGTTCCCCCTCAGTGTAATGGGAAGTCCCTCAGTGGTGAAAATTTCTCTTTAGTAAAGTCTATATCTTTTGTATCTCCTAGAAGGAAGTCCATGTCCCCTCAGTAGGATCAGTGACCTTCAATGTCACTTGTGTCCATTAGCAGGGTCCACATCCCTTCAGTGAGATCTGAGACCCCTAAGCAAGATCTGCACTTTCTTAGTGGAGTTCACGTACCTTCAGTGAAGTGTGTGCCCCTTCAATGCAGTTGTCTCCTTGATGAAATATCTGTCTCCTCAGTGGGATTCATGTCCATTCCATGAGGTCTGTACCTCTTCAGGGAGCTCTGAGAACCTCCCTTGAGGATAGGGTAGGCTCTGGATTATAGGTCTGACCATGGAAGTGTTTTTTTGTTTTTTTGTTTTTTGTTTTTTTAATTCAGTTTAGGGTGTGCTGGCTTGTGTTTAGCTGGACAAAGAACAAAGGAGTGGGAGGGGAGGCTGGAACTCATGGAGTCACAAACCCTATTGTAGGCTTTAGGAAGTGAGGGCTGTCTGCTTTGGGCCTCTGAATCATTCCTGGAGTTAAATATTTAAAGTTGCTTCTTGCCTTGATAGCGATGGGTGGGGTAGGCCTTTCTTGGTGGTGAGAGCAGGTAAGAGAGGATCCTGCCTGGCCCCTTCTTTCTGGAGTGAAAGGGATAGAGAAAAGGCATGGGTAATTGAGCCCAGGTGTGGCAGGTAGAAGTCTCTTGATGAAGAGACTGGGAAGGAAAGAAGGGTATGAATGATTGCTCCTATTTGCATAGACTTTGGTACAGTATTTCACAAACTTTAGCTTCAACCTGAAGAGCCGGTGAAAAGACTTGGAGTCAGGAAACCTAGGTTTGGCCCTAATTTGGTCATTGTTTGCTCTGTGACCCTACATAAAGTTCCTCCTTTCCCTGAGTCCACCATTTGTGCAATGAGGAAGTGGGGTTATTAGCAAAGACCTGAACTCACTTCCTCCTCTTCAATTAATCTTGTACTTTAGAGCTGGATGAAAATTTGTGGAAGCAGGGAGAGTGAAGACACATCTGGGAGAAAATCTGAGCTGTCACCAAAGTTAGCAGAAAGGGGGTCCCAGCCCATGTCCTAAACGTCATGGGAGGAGTTTTTTCTGAGGACAGAGGGGAGGGGTTTACTCGGAGTGTAGGGATAGTTCTTTGAAGGGAAGGGTTCCCAGAAGGCACCCAGAAAGAACCATGCTCCACCTGGCTTTCCAATTCAGTGGGGTGACAGGCTTGTGCAATGCACGACGGACGTGACCCAACCAATTCCTCTCGTTAGCCAATGTCTTTCCCGCTCCAGTCCCGCCCTTAACCTAACCTCTCATCTGTCATTCCAAGACCGCACCCCCGCTTGTCACTCCCTGGGCCAGCCTCCTCTCCTGTCAGGCCTGGCCCCGCCCCACCTCTGTCACTCCATTATCTCCAAGTTCCGTTTCTTAGGCTTTTATTCTATGACTCCACCCTTTGGGCTAATCAGCTCCGCCCCTAACCCTCAAGCAGTGTTCGACTTTTTCCTATCCGAGTCTTTGCTAACTAACTCGGTCCGGCTCCCAGAAGGCATGGCTCCGCCCCTCCGGGTCGCCTACTCCTGACCTGCCTAAGCTCCGCCTCCGCACCCAGGCCCCACCCCTTCCCCTAAGGCCCCGCCCACCAGGCGGCTTGTTTTTTCGCCCTCCAGTACTCAGGGCGACCGCAACGGCTAGCGTGCTCGGAACTTGACGCGATGGGTCTTCCAGAGGAGCGGGGACGAAACGGCAGCGGGAGCGGAGGCCGGGAGGAGACCGGAGCCCGGAGCCGCGTGCGGAGTTGGTCTCCGCCGCCCGAGATCAGCCGTTCGGCGCATGTCCCTTCGCTGCAGCGCTACCGGCAGCTGCACCGGCGTTCTGTGGAGGAACCGCGAGGTGAGGCCGGGCCCGGGCGCGCCTGGGGGCGTCAGTGAGGAGAAGAGAGGAGGCCCTCAGGGGAGTGAAAATTGGGGGCGTCCCATGAGGAAATGAAGATTCCATGAGGAGATAAGGTTTTCTAGGGGGAGTTGGAGGTTCCCTTGGGAAGTTGAGGCGTCTGTGAGGAGATGGAGGTTCTGTGAGGGAAGAATTGTAGGTCTTTGAGGAGATGGACAAGGGGTTTGGGAGGAGATGGGGTTCTACGGGAAGAACGGTTCTGTGAGATGAGAGTTCCCTAGGAGTTGGGGAGTTACCTGCCAACGAGGGTTTCGTGGAGAGATGTACTTTCCGTGAGATAAAGGTTCTGTAAGGAAAGTGAAAGTTTCACGAGACGAGCAAAGAGGATTCCTAGGGTGAAAAGAGGAGTTCCCAGGAGCGAGGGGGCACCTTGAGGGGAGGAGGGCCCCGAGGAGAACTTTCCTTGCCCGCTTTCACACCAACAACCATTACCTCCTGGCACCTTTTACCAATGAGTTAGTCTCCACGGTTGAGGGACAGGAACCGGTCTGGTTCCCATCGTTATTAATTGGAGTCCCCACAATTAATATTGGAGTCCCAGATCTATTTTTAATATTTCATAAATTCCAAATGGAAATTGCCCAATATAAGACCGAACAAGTCACATTTTAGTTGGGGTTTTTTTTAACCGTGGGCTGGGATGATAATAACTCAAATTCTGATAGGGAGTTCCATGTCTATAAGAATGTATGAGGAAAATTCCCTGCCCTTGCCCCGCAGTGTGAGAAAGGGGTCAAAAACTGTGCCTGGGTTGGAAAGCAGCATGATGTTTGGCAGTGGGACAAGCATGGGCCAGAAGTCCAACCCCCCAAAATATGTATTTGCAAGTATATTCTGGTTCTACCTATCTATATTATAAATAGAGATAATGCTTGTCTTGTAGTTTTGTATGATGACAAAGTGGTTAATAAGTAAAGTGTGCATTATAGAGTCTGATGCATGGTAGACATTCAATAAATGGTGGTTAAAATAAAAACAACATGGATGAAGCAATTACTGAGTAATGCCAGTCAGGATTGAACCAAGGGTAGAGTGGTTGATTGCTGCAGGCAGTGTCCAAGTTCCTCAGACCTCTTTTTACTTCTCTCCCTCTATTTTTCTCCCATCAAGAATTCATCTGTTTCCCAGGGGTGAGCTGTAACTGCCACAATAATAACTCCTATACATTAGCTTTGTGCCTAGGCCCTCAAATATGCGCTGGTCCCAAATTTCATAAGTCTGTAGACCATTTTATTCACACAACTTGATGTCTTTTTTTTTCTGGTTCCCTGTCTGGGAGCCAAACAACTTGATGTCTTGACCACGATGAATAATGCTGCAATGAAAATAAGGGTACATATACCTTTGCAGATAAAAATTTTCAGATTTTTTGGGTCGATACCCAGAAGAGGGATTGCTGGGTCACATGGTAACTCTATTCTTAATTTTTTGTGGAAACTCCATAATATTTTTCATAGTGGCTTTACCAATTTACCACCAGCAGTGTCTAAGTGTTCCTTTTTCTCCCCAGCCTCTCCAACACTACTATTATTTGTCTTGTTGATGGTAGCCATTCTAACCGGTGTGAGATATCTCCTTGTGGTTTTGATTTGCATTTCCTTAATTGCTAGTGAAGTTGAGCACTTTTCATATATCTGTTGGCTGTTTGTCTTCTTGGGAGAAGTGTCTGTTTAAGTATTCTGCCCATTTTTTAATTGGATTGTTTGTTTGTTTTGTTGTTGTTGAGTTGTATGAGTTCTTTATACATTTTGGATATTAGCTGCTTACCAGAGGTGTTGTTTGCAAATAACTTCTCCCATTCAGTTGATTGCCTCTTTGTTTTGTTGATGGTGTTCTGGTTGTTTTTTTTTTTTTTTTTTTTTTTTTTTTTTTTTTTTTTTTTTTTTTTTTTTTTTTTTTTTTTTTTTTTTTTTTTTTTTTTTTTTTTTTTTTTTTTTTTTTTTTTTTTTTTTTTTTTTTTTTTTTTTTTTTTTTTTTTTTTTTTTTTTTTTTTTTTTTTTTTTTTTTTTTTTTTTTTTTTTTTTTTTTTTTTGCTATGCAGAAGCTTTTTAGTTTCATATAGTCCCATTCATTTATTTTTGCTTTTACTTCCCTTGCCTTTGAGGTTAAATTCATAAATTCCTCCCTGAACCCAAGATCCATAAGTTTAGTACCCATGTTTTCTTCTAAGCACATTATTGTTTTTGGTCTTATGTGTAGGTCTTTGATCCATTTTGAGTTAATTTTGGTATACCGTGACAGATTGCAGTCTAGATTCATTCTTTTGCACATGGCTTTCCAATTTTCCCAGCACCATTTATTAAAGAGGCTTTCTTTTCTCCATTGTATGCTTTTGGCTCCTTTGTCAAAAAATTTTCTGCTCAGGGAGTTCCCTGGTGGTGTAGTGGCTTAAGGCTTCGGCGTTGGCGCTGTCAGCGCTGCGGCCTGGGTTCAATTCCCAGTCAGGGAGCTACCCACATACCAAAAAGAAAAAAAAAATTTCTGCTCATATATATGTGGGTTTATTTCTGGGTTTTCAATTCTATCCCATTGGTCAGTGTGCCTATTCTTCTGCCAATACCATGCTGTTTTGATTATTGTTGCTTTGTAGTATAAATTGAAGTCAGAGAGTGTGATGTCTCCAGCCTTGTTCTTTTTTCATAGGATTGCTTTGGCTATTTGGGGTCTTTTGTGGTTCCATTCAAATCTGATGATTTTAAAATCTACTTCTTGGAAAAATTTCATTGGGATTTTAATGGGGATTGCATTAAATCTGTATATTACTTTGGGTAATGTGGCCATTTTAACTATGTTGATTCTTAGAAACACTGCTTTCTTATGTTGCTTTCAATAGTTCCCTATTTTCTTCAGTTTCAAATTAAAATTCTGCCTTTCTTTCTAGGTCTCTGGATAACTAGCTCCATTCTACTTTTCTTTCCTTATCTCCCACTACTCCCTACCACACCTCTCATTCTGAACAGGCCACTCTCATTGATATACTGTATGTACAAAAGTCCCTTTCCCACTACCTCCTTGTTTTTGCCCATTTCCTTCTGTTTTTCTCCACCATTTCCAAACCCCACCACAGAGCATTCCCTGATCATTCCAGTCCATGCTCATGTTTTCCTCTTCTGAACTTCTTCAGTACTTAGAATATGTGCCAACAGAATATCCAGATTTGAACACCTCCTAAAAAACCAAACAAAAACTCCCCAAAATCAAAAACCAAAAATAACTGAAAAACAAAACTAAGTGATCATAAAACTCAATTTTCTTCACTCCTTGCTGGTGGACATAAATGTGGTTCATAAATAGTTTTACGTAATTTATGTCTATTTTTCAGTATACATATATACTGAATATAGTTATAACAACATGCACTTTAGAGTCAGATTTGATTTTGTATTCTGGTTTCTAGCTATAATGTCCTTGGGAGAGTTTGCTGTTTCCTGAGCTTCAGTTTTCTCATCTATAAAATTAGGATAATTAATTATTGTTTCATAGGGCTAATCTCATTTAATCTGGTACATGAATGGTATTCAATGAAGTATCAGTTCCCATTTACTTTCTCTTTAATGGCCATTTAGTAGTTTATGGTATTACTACTAGGATTACTAGTTTTCATAAAGTTTTTTTTTTTTTTTATTGTTGGGTTTTTGTGTTGTTTCCAGTTTCACTAGTATAAATAGTGCTCTATAAACATCTCTTTAATAATTACTTTTCTTTGGAATTATTTTCTTGGAGTGTGTTCCCCAGAGTTGAATTAGCAGATGAAAGGGTATAAAAATTTTTATGGCTCTTGCCATGCACTAAGATTGTGCCAATGTCTTACAATGCCATTGTCATATAAGAATATCTGTTTTCCCAAGGCCACTTAGGCATTAAGTTTTTTTTGTTTATTTTTTGTTAGTTTTTATAGGTATGTAATTGCATGTAGGGATGATTTAATTGGGTTTCTTTGATTGCAAATGGTACACCATGTGATTTAGCTTTCAATTATATTCTGTCTTGTACATTCAAAAATATTTTCTGTGTTAGTCTTATCTCTCCAACTAGATTGTATAAACTATATCATATAACCTTGAGTAAATCACTTTACCTTAATGAATTTGGTTTCTTATCACTAAAATGAGGGAGTGATAATCTCTACATTTCCTTCCATTGTTATAGTTCTAAGTGTCTTTCTCCCTTCTAACTCCTGATCCAGTACTGAGAATACCCTCAGTTCTCTACAATCATTTATTTTACCTGTTGAGCACATTTTCTCCAGAGTTTCAGGCAGATAACTAGTTTAAGATTGTAAATCTAGTGCTTGCTTTGGCAGCACATATACTAAAATTGGAATGATACAGAGAAGATTGTAAATATGATCATGTCCCTCTCCTGCTTAAAATCCTACAATGACTTTCCATTGCTCTTAGGATAAGGACCAAGTTCCTTATCATGCCCTGAAGGATTGAATGATCTACTCAGTTTATGCCTTAATTCCTACTATTCTTTCTCTTATTCTCAGTTCTTCAGCTTTAAGAGTTCCTCTTAACACATAACCTTTGTTCCTTCCCATCCCATAGTACTCTCTTTCCTAGTGGGAGAACAAAGAAAAACTTATATGCATATTTTATATTTTAGCAAAAAAATCTTCCTCAGTGAAGTTCAGGTCTTGGCTTAGTAATTGTATAATCTTGGATAAGTTATTTAAACTTTCTGAGTCTTGATTTTCAGATCAATAAAATGAAAGTAAGGCTTATCTCCTAAGATTGTGGTAAAGACTAAATGAAATAATATATAAAGAGCTGAAAGCAACATCTGGTACATAGCAGGTACTACTTCAGCAAGTAGTAGGAGAAGGAGCTGCTCACTAAATAATTGCTAAGAGTGAATGAACAAATTAAAAGGAAGACATGGTAATGGAAAGCTCTGTGGATAAAAAATGTCTTCCTTTTGCTAATTAATTCATTTAAAAATTGCAATTGGAATAGATGGTGAAAAATGGAGTGGCAATTTTGAGGAGGGAAGGAAGAATTTTAGTCAAAATTCAGCTCATGGGAATAGAAGGAAGGTGCGTTAGGAGAGTTGTGGATGATAAGATTAGACAGAGGAGAGAACTCAGGTGGTGGGTCCTAGAGTACAGGTCAGATAAGTTATAATATAGCCCTGTGCATAGACTGGTAAGATATCTAAGGATAAATATAATCTGAGAAACTTAGAGATGTTTGTGCTTCCCTTTCTGTTGCAGAGTTTTGGGGAGATATTGCCAAGGAATTTTACTGGAAGACCCCATGTCCTGGCCCATTCCTCAAGTACAACTTTGATGTGACTAAAGGGAAAATATACATTGAATGGATGAAAGGAGCAACTACCAACATCTGCTACAATGTACTGGATCGAATTGTGCACGAGAAAAAACTTGGTGATAAAATTGCCTTTTACTGGTAAAGTATCTATCTTATAGTCTGTGGTAGATAAAAAGTCATCCCTCACATTTTTATAGTGTTTCATAGTTCACAAAGTACTTTAAAATCCATAAACTTATTTGTTATTTACAATAACCTGGTAGAATAAACAAAATATCATTAACTTAACATCTCAAATGAGAAAAAATATCTCAAGGAAGTTAAATGACTTCTCTAAAATCACATCAATAACATGTGACAGAACTGACATTCAAAGCCAAGTCTTGACTTCTAGTCTAGTGTTCTTGGCTTATAGTTGGAAAGGAAAGAGGGGAGAGGGTAAGTGGAAAAGAACAGGACTGAGTAGCTTTCTTTCTCTTTATAACTTTGGGAGGAAAATTGGTTTTGGATTTTTCACTACCTCCCCCACTGTTGTCATCATTACCTTTTATTGAGCTATATGCCAGACATCATGTTCAGGTGCTTAACAAGTATTATCTCATTTGATGCTTATAACAATCAAGAATGCACTTTTTACTTTCCTCATTTTACATATGTGAAAACTGAAATTCTGAGATGTTAAATGACTTATCCAAAATCATACACCTAGCAAGAAGCAGCGCTGATACTCAAACCCAGGTAGTATAATTCCAGAGCTTACACTCTTGACCATGACATTATACTATCTCTCTAATTTTTTACATTAATCTCTCAACAGCTTTGCCAAATAGGTAAGCACAGAAGGGTTAACACAGTGAATAAAGTGATAGAATAAGTGATAGAGCCAGGATTAAAAACCAAGTCTATCTGACTCGTTGCTTATAAAACTGGGCCATGCTGCCTCTCCAGCAGGAATTTTTCTATAACCTCCTCTTGGCAACATTGTTCTATAGGAGGTATTAATATATTAAACCAAAATAGGACCTTGAATTTCCAATAATTGGGGTGTTGCTCAGCACCTGTGAGCACTCTGAGAATTGATCGCATTAAGTGAGCCAATTGGAAGGGATTAGATGTTTCATAGAAGAGTTAAATTGGTACTCAGTCAAAATTTGCCAATTTGTGCAAATCATTGAGAAGAGCTGTAACCTGAGGGACAGAAAATTGAGGTTCTCATTCTAACTCTGCTGTTCACCTAATGTGTAACTACAGGCAGTTCTCAGAGTCAGTTTCCTTTTCTATACAATGGGGATAATAACTACCATTGTCTTCCTCCTTAGTTTATTAGGAGAACCAAATAAGACAATGTGAAAACATTTATTTATTTATTGAAAAAACACTGTACAAATGTGAGTGGGTCTCTTATCACATTGCCATTGATCAATTTGGTATCACTGTGCTGCTGAAACTCAAGTTCTGTCTCTGTTTAGACTTTCTTTAGTTCCTGCCCTGGACTTTATGTTGAGCTGCAGCTGACACTTGGGCTCACCTCCTAGGTTCCTTAGGGATTAGAAAAACTTTAAAGATCTGTACAGGAGATACTTATGTGTGAATTTTCCCCCTGATTTGAAATAATTCAGGTACATGGTGAAAGACTGAGAAAAGAGAGGCCAGAGTTGTTCAATAATTGGAGATTGCTCCAGAATCCTGAGATCCTTCTTTGTAGTGCCATTACTTGAACAGGCTCTAGAGAGCCTGTTTCTCCATTTGTAAAATGAGGGGAGTAGCCTAGATAAGGGTTTTCCAAAAAATGCTCCAGGAACTACTAGTTACTAGAGATATTAGCAGGGGCATCTTAATTCACAAAATAAATGGCCTTTCATGGGATTCCCAATGTATATTAACATAGTAAAGGCTCCAAGAAGCCCTATAGTAAACACATGTGATTAATTTTAACATGGGATTTCCCAAATTTATTTGCATCCCGAACACTTTTTTCAGTATGCTGTTGATATCATAAGAAGAAATAGTCTGTGGAACACCAATATGAGAAGTACTAGATGAGATAATCTCTAAATTTACTTCAATACAAAATTCTGCAACTCTATAACAAGACATATTCACTCCATTTTTACATTGACTACTTAACCAGCAAGAATTGTTGAAGTCTTTGAGTGCTTAGCCCTATGTAGATGTTATGGATACAAAGGTAGAGGATTGGGAGAAAAGTTCCATATGGGCTGTTATTATTCAATTATTTTATGTTTACAGTGAAGCAAATGTAAACTACAAGGGCAGACTGATAAATTTTGCCTCCACTTAAATAGAAAATGAATGTGAAAAGGTATTTCAATGAAACAAAAAAGAAATATATCTACATCATTTATTTTCTAAGCTGCATAATTATTTTTCCACAAAATCACGACACACTTCAATATACTTCCGCAATCTTAATGAAGCTGATCACTTACAGTCATAGGCCTTCCACTTCGTGCTTTATCACACAAATGCGCTTGCCCCAGTTCTCCATCTTTGAACCGCCTTACCCAACATCTTACTGTAGTCACATCAACACACTGGTCACCATAAATGGCTTGCATTCATCTGTGAATTTCAATTGGAGGAATTTTTTTCTGCTGTTAAGACTTCAATAACAACATGCTGTTTGAACTGAATGTCTGAACACTCTCATTTCAGTGTACACTGGCTGAAAAGTGTGAGCATCTGTGTGTGCAAGGTCAAGAATGATGGAGGGGAGATACCATAAACAGAACCAGTTACACCTAGATATGTCTAATGTAACAAAAAAATAATTACAGTAGAGGCAGAATTTATCAGCCTGCCTTTGTACAAATAAATTACATTATAAGAAAGTAAAGTGCCAGAAAAGTGGTTACTTCTCTTTGTTACCTCCAGATTTTTTATAGTATGCTAATGCTGATATTTCTTTATCTTTTTCAAGAAAATACGACCTCCGATTATGACAGATGAGAATTTAATTCTTTTTTTTCCTCTCGCTCTCTCTTTTTTTTTTAATTTGCTGGGGGGGGGGGGGGGGGGGGGGGGGGGGGAGGGCCCGGGTATGTGGATAGTTCCCCGGCTGGGAAGCAAACCCAGGCTGCAGTGTTGACAGCACCAGCGCTGAAGCCTTAAGCCACTACACCACCAGGGAATTCCCGAGAATTTAATTATATACTCCTCTAACTTCTTTCTGTCATTTTCTCAATATTTTTATAGCTCTGCTTTTTTTGTTAATCTAAAACCAATGTTTACATAAGAGAAATATATTATGATTGCATTTCCTTTTATGTACAGATTTTTGTTTTCCCTGAATTTAAAAATTGCCTGCCATTTTTCTTGCATTATTTGCCTTTATCATATACTCAATATTTTTCAAACTCTCTATCATATCCTTGATTCTATGAAGTCCTCCTTTCCCCCCTAAGTCCTTTGTCTTGGAGCCCACTTTCTTCCTGTTCTAATTTTTATTAATGTAATTTAAAATGATATCTTTTCCATTATTTGCTCCAGTTGATATACAGTATGGCTTTCTTTTCAACTTTAACTGTGTGATTTAGATAGCGTAGTAGCATTAGCAAACCACATTTGTATCTCATTCCTCATTTTGGGGCATGTCTTACATACTGAAATAACCCACAAAGGAAATAGTGCTCTTAGGAACATACTCCAATTAGAAAAAAAAAAAAATTAAGGAAGAATTTGGCCTATTACTTTTGGCTTGACAATTGTAAATGTTCATGGAATAATAGTATTTTTAGAACTTGAACCAACTGTTTAGAGTAGGCCAATTCACTTTACAGATGGGCCAGAAAGGCTGTGATTTGCTTAAGGGTCATATACTGCTTGGAGATAGTTGTGATTAATCTCCAGGTATCCTCACAGAGTCAACTACTCTTTTTACCATATGATACTACTTTATTATTCTATTTGCTTAATACTTGGCTTTGACAATGAGAAGAGAAATTAGCCATAAATTTAATTTAATTTTCTTAAAATATTAGATAAAATGTGTTAGAAGGTGTGAATGGCCCAGGCCCTGGTCTCATGGAATTTATATTCTATTTGAGAAGACCAAATAGGCCTATATAAAACAGCCTGAAAGCAATTATGGGCCAAAATGCAAAAAAGCTATTACATGAATATATGTTTCACAGAAGGGAGAAAGCATTGTAGGGAGGCAGTATAACATGAAAATTAGGAGGATGGACTTGGGTGTCAAGCTTACCTAATTTGAATCCTGTTTCTGCCATTAACTAACTGTATGGTTGTACCCAAGTTATTTAATGTCTTTGAGCCTCAGTTTTCTCAACAGTAAATGTGAATAAAAATAGTTTTTAATCTCATGGAGTTGTCAACTGAATAGGATTAAAAAAACATGTATCCAACTCCTGGCACATTGAAAGCATTCAATAAAATTATCTACCATTATTATTATATTGGGACAATGAGAATACCATGTCTCTCTGGAGTAAAGGGTTTATGCAAGGGACAATTTATTCATTCAATAAATACTTATTGAGAACTTACTATGTACCAGGCACTATTCCGAGCAAACAAAATCCCTGCCCTTGTGAAGGTTATAGTCCAGCTTGAGGAAACAGACAATAAACAAACAAACCAATAAATACATGACAGGTAGTGGTGATAAGTGCTATAGAAAAATACAGAGTAGCCTAAGGGAAAAGAGAATGACGATGAAGAGTAGGGATTGATAAGGGAAGAACTCTCTGATAAAGGTAACATTTGAATAAAGATCTGAAGGAAGTGGAGTGTGCCTTGCAGATGGTTGGGTTGGGAAAGGGATATATTCTAGGTACATGAAAGACTAAGTGCAAAGGCCCTGAGGTGGGAGTTTGCCACTTCCTGGTGTGTTTGAAGAGTAGCTAGAAGTTCCAGTAGCTGAAGCAGTATAAGCTAGAGAAAGAGAGTAGTGGGGATGAAGTCAGCACGACACTAGATGATGTAGAATCTTCAAAGTCAATATTGACTTTTGGGTTTTATTCACAGTGAATGGGGAACAACTGGACAACTTTGAGTAGAAATGTGATACGAATTTACTTATATTTAGAATCTGTATTTTGTTGAGAATAGACTGTAGAATGGCAAGAGCAGAAGCAGAGACCAATCAGAAGGTTATTATGGAAACCCAGGTGAGCAATGATAGTGATTTAGGCCATCGTAGTAGCTTGAAGGTGATTAGAAGTAGTCAAAATGGGGATTTATTTTGAGTGAAGAGCCCATGGAGTTGTTGACTTTGGACTGGATGTAGGGAGTGAGAGAAAGAGGAATCACGCTTGTCTTCGACAGTGGATGAGGTCCAGGAATGGGAGATCTTGATTATTTTTGGAGACCTCTGAAAAGATTTTTATGCAGGAGATTCATGTAGTCACAGCTAGACTTAAGAAGATTAATCTGTATACATGTGGAAGTGGGAGTGTGAAGTCAGAGAGCTGGGAGTTTGTTATTCAGGGTAGATATACTTGAACTGGGATACTTCTGGTGGGAATGGAATTTAGAGTAATTTAGAGGGAAAAAACCAACATAGGTAACTGGGTGTGTAGATGGTGGGGAGACAGGTGGAGAAAGTGAAAGAGAAGAGTCAAGGGTCCTTTTAGTCTATATAGCACTTTTCCTCTTTCAAAGGCATATATTCATCTGATTCAAGGGTTAAATTTGCCCTCCAAACAAGACTGGTTTCACCCTCTCTAGTGCTTATTTCCCCCAGGTAGAGATGTTGGGGGCATTTATGTGCATATGTATTAAGAAGGTGATCAGTGAAAAAGTTGTTGGAATAGTCATTCCGGGAGAGATAGTCAGTGAAGGATATTAGGGTTAGCACAAAGAGTGGGAGCTGACTTGATGAGGGGACACTGGGGGACGGTTGGGGATTTGGGGGATTAATGAAAGGGTATATGGGAAAAGGGTGGAAATGGTGGTTAATGGCTGTTATTCTGGTGATTTATACTAGCTGTTCAGTATCTAGGTTATTCTAGGAAAGGACTCCAGTCTCCAAAGCTCAAGAAATTTGGTATAGTCCATTCCTTCCATTGTTTGCTTTAGGTTGCTTGTGGCTTTCATTATCTCTGTGCCATTTTACTACTCATTCTCAACTGAAATTACCACTGTCTTTCCAGCTCTGGCTATTATGCAATCTTTCCTTAGAAACTGGAGCTTCTTTGAAGCAGGTGACTCTAGGAGTGAAGTTAAGACTTAGGATGGAAGTTCTGCTCTCAGGATCTTTGTATGCTCCTGAGTATGAATTCCAGAGTGTGATATTTAGAACTCTCCAAATCCCTCTGTGTATTTGAGAACGATGGTTGGGAAATGAGGCAAACACATGTTCTAACAAAGAGAAGACTGTCAAGGTGACATGGAAAGCCAGAGCCCTGAATGTATTGTCCTAGCATTCATACCCAAGGACTCTCTTAGTTATCTAGGTCCATATCCTGAAGTTGATTTCCGTGATATGGGTAGGGAGGGACATTTTTGCCCTTCATCTGTATCTTCACTGGTTTCACAATCAGTGCATATTTACTGATTAAAATATACTTGGTAAGGAAATATACTCATTTGAGAAAGAAGATGGTTTAGACCTCTTCTCTGAGCCTCCCCTTTGAGAGTTGTGGGAGATGAACTATAGATATTCTGCAAGGTCTTTTCCGGCTCTGATATTTCAAGATTCCACGATTGTTTCTAAAGAGGAAGTGGCTTGTAGAAGTTCTGTTGCAAACTGTAGTGACTCTGTGGTGACTCAGTAGGCAGGCTGGGCTGCTGTTGAGATGGTGAAACAAAGGGACAATTTTAGAAGTTTTTGGGTGAAGGAGTTGAAGAAGAGAAACAGTTGGCTCCCTTGCATGGGGTAATAATGTTCCTGGTAGCATAAACACTCTAAGCTAGTGGGAGATATGTGGGAAAATAACTTGCTGGGGACAGTCTTTCTCCACTTGAATTAGGTGGGCAGATTGTAGAGGTGGTCTGGAGGATTTCATGTCTAAGGTGGATCTCTAACCTGCCTCTTTTTTGGGGGGGAGTGGGTAGTTCCCTGGCTAGGAATGGAACCCAGGCTGCAGTGTTGAGAGTGCCGAAGCCTAGCCACTACACCACCAGGGAATCCCCTCTAACCTGCTTCTGTACTTCTCCCTGAGTTTCATGACCCTTAATGTCTTAAAGAACCCCTTCCCTAAAGTAGTGAAAGCGAGATAAGTAGTCTTGTACTGTCCAAATCACTAGTCAGTTTTTGGAAGTAGGTGGGATATGAATAATAAATGTATAATAACAATAACATGTTATATATTAATATATCATTATATATAGTACTACCATTTGTAGTAATAAATGTATGCATATAATAAATTGAGACTGTTTTGAGACCTGATTCAGTATCCTGAGCTCCATGTCAACACCTGAATTTGTGTCTAGGCTGACTTCTTATACCAGTGTGTTCAGTAAATATTTAATGAGGAAAATGGCTTCAGATAATGCCCTTTTCAAAGCCTTTTTTTCCCCCACCTGTAAACTGTGGGAGGTGAACAGGATACTTGGTCAAATTACTCATGGCCCTGACTTTCAGAATTTCTGTCACAAATGTAGGGAACTGCAGTGATAGGGCAGCTGGGAGAGATTGAAGGAAGGGATGGAACCCAGGACTGGCCTACTGTCCTTTGAAGATAGCAGGTAGTCAGGTGGGACCATGGATTCTTGTCTTAGGGCAGCCTCACATTTACAACAGTAAATACAGAAGACATGAAGCTGAATTTGGTATGAGAAAAGATTGGGCACTGGTGAATCTCTATCTGAGAATTTGAGCCTCTCAGTTCCTGTCTTTAGAGGTTTAGTCCCCTTCCTATACAAAGCAGGAATTGTAGTTTCAATTATCTCCATTCCTCAACAATCCCCATAAGTGATCATTCTGATTCTGGAACACTATCAAGACCACAGCATTTACTCACTACCTGTCCCATTATTGGGCAGCTATGTTACAAAGTTCTCAGATATATGCATATTCCCTCACTCTATTCTCTTCCCTTGGTCTTAGTTCTATGTTCTGGGGCTACATAGAGTAATCCTATTCTTTTCTCCATAAGACCTTCCATCAGATATTTGAAGGTAGATATTATTAATATATTCCTTTGCTAGGCTGAATGTAGAATTATAGAAATTTAAATCTAGAAGGTGCCTTGAAGGTAATAGTAAGTTTAAGTTTTCTTAAAGCATTAGAATTCTTTTATTCAAATAAAATATTATGTTTAGTGATCAACAGGAGTAGACTCTGGACTCTTCTAGGGTTTCAACTTACTAGTTGGACAAGTTGCCTCACCTCTTTAAACCTCCGTTTTCCTATCTGTAAAATGGGAATAATAACAGTTCCTATGACATATAGACTGTTGTGAGGAATAATTGGAATAATATGTGTAAAGGGCTTAGTGTTTGGCAAACAGTATATAAGGTATTTTTATCATTATGCCAAAGCCCTATACTTAAAACAGCTACGAGCAGAGCTCACCTGATTGAAGAATGGATAGGAGGACCAGAACTACCTTCTATTGGTTTCTTCACCTTGTCACTGTGGTCCTTGTGAGATATGTGTGTGTGGAACCTCTAGGGATTTGAAAAGCTCAGGTTGAAAACCCCTGATCTAGTTCAGTGTTCTTGTTTTATGGATAAGATAATACTGAGTCAACATTCCCACTTTCCTTGTATGACGTGGTTTTGTGAACAACTTCATCACCCATGACAGTCTCCTCTAGACATACTCTAGTTGGCTAATATCTCTCTTTAAGTATTCTAGCTATGATCTTCCTTGGACAGGGAATTATTACCATTCTTTGCTCTGCTTTACATATATAAGATTACATTAGCCCCATTGACAGCCATATTCTACCACTCAACTTATAGACTCACATAATACCTAAGACTTTTCTGTTTATTCTAATGATAAATAATGTCTTCTCTATACTTTCCTTGTATGTCTGTTCCCTTGGGCTTTTGAACATGGATATGGTTCACAACATTCAACAGATGAGGAACTTGAGGCTTAAAAAGTGGAAGTAATTTGGCCAGAGTCACATAGCTGATATAATTTGTTCTGGACAGCAGAACAAGTACATTTTTGTTGTAGACACAATGCTTCTACTTACACAGCCTTAATGTCTTTGACAATTTGTCATTTGTGTAGCCAATAGTTTACTTAGAGGGTTTATGGCTGGCTTTAGAAATGTCAACTACAATTTATAATGATAATTTATAAAGCTAAAAACATTAAAGGACAAACCTCAAAGAAATGATATACTTTACTTAGCTGAGACATGCTCATTCATCTACTTATTAAACTTTTTTTTTTTTTACTGACTATCTACTATATATATAGTCTGCATACTACCTTGAGAATAGTGAATGGAAGGCACAGGGCAATAGCAAGGGAACCAGTCAGGAGGCACTGACAGTAGTAGTAGTTCAGGCAAGATGTGATAATGAAGATAACAGTAGTGGTCATGAAAAGTAGTCAGATTTTGGAATATTTTGAAGGCAGAGACAATAGGATTTGCTAATGAATTTGATGTGGGGGTATTAAGAGAATGAAGTCAAGAATATCCCAAAGGTTTTTTGTTTGTGTACCTAGAAAAATGGAATTTCTATTAGTTGAGTTGGAAAAGAAACTGGGAGGAGAAACTTTGGGGAAGGATTAGGAATTTGTGTTTCATACACAGGGATGTAAAACTGCCATCTGTGACAAGTGCAAGGGAGCCAATGAAGAATTTCAAGTACAGGTATGACATATCAGAGTTACATTTTGAAAAGATCACTCTCTTGGTCACATATATATATATTTTAAAAAGCTTAGTCTGAGGATCTGCAGGCAGAAGTCCTAACCATTGCTTTGTGACCTTCAGCAAGTGATGACATCCTTCTGAGCCCCAATTTCCCGACCTTTCGAATGGGAATAGCAAATCTTGTCCTGCCAATCTCAAAAGACTGCTATGAGGACTACTGAATGAAAGATGAGAAAACACACTGAAAATATTTATCACTGTGAGGTGGTAGTAATACTCATACATGTCACATATGTACAGGGGCATTGTTAGCAGAGGGATTCAAGACTGGTAGCCACATAGGACTTTTCCATCCTTTCTAAAAAATGCCCTTCTTTCCTCTGACAAAAAACACTTAGCCTCTTTTCTCAAAATTGGCTCAAAGCCCATCATTTATAGGAACTGTTTCATGATTGACCGCATGTAAGTTAGTTCCTTTTGCGTTCCTTTGGTGATTTTCTACTCTTCTTGTTCTTGATTCCTGTCTCTTAAGATTGGCTTTAGGTGGTGGGTGATTTAGATCTCTCCATTAAAGATTTTAAGCTTATGAAAGTAAATTACTAGTCTCTCATTCCCTTCTTTTGTGATTTGGCAAGCAGTAGGCACTGATTGGTGGGTGGCCACTCTGGCAAAGATCATCCATTTCTGTTCCTCCATAGCTTGGTGTTTTAGTAGGTAAAAAAATTTTGAAGTGGAATGGGGCTTTTGTTTAGGAGCCTCTCTGGCTTTTTTTTTCCCCCTCTACAGAGTAAAACTTAAATGAAGCATTTGAGACCCCTTATATGAGCCACCTTCCCAGTCTATATTATCAGTCTTTAAAATTTTGAAACATTTCTTAAATTTATAGAAATGTTAACAAGTACAGATCTATCTCAGTTACTGTAACCTGCACTTAGGTACAGATGAGAGAGCAGAACCAACACACCAGTGATCCAGAGCTGGGTTTGTGGCAACCCTAAGTGACTCCCGTGGAGAGACCCTTCATGAAATCCTGCCTCGACTAAAAGCTGAAGTTGATTGGTGAACATGGGCTCTGGAATAAACTTCAGGTCTGGAGATCAACTTTACTCTGGTGAAGATCCTGTAAGGCTGCCTGGAAGCTACTGATGCATGCCTCCAATTGAAGGTACCCTGTTGCAGTGACTTCTCTGCAGCCAGGTGCTGGATGAGGGCAAGATGACACTGGATTACATCTTGGGCCAAAAGATCAAGGAATTTTTGGAGAGATTTTCAAGCTCGGCTTGGACAAGTCGATCCACCACACCTGAGTGTTGATCCGCCAGTGCCATATCAGGGTCCACAAACAGGTAGTGAATGTCTAGTCCTTCATTGTCCTCCTGGACTCCCAGAAGCACATATATAGCTTCTCCCTCTGCTTTCCATACAGGGAGGCCACATGAAGAGGAAGAACACCAAAATGGACCACGGTGGGGCTGGAGCTGGTAATGGCCAGGATAAGGATTAAGCCTACCCATCCCCTCATGGACTGGTGGATTGTCTAATTTTCCAGTGAGATAATAAAATAGGATCAACACTTTCAAAGAAGAAGAGGTGGAGGAAGGTGGGGGCGGGGGGGGCGGAGGGGGGCGCAATGCAGAAAAGGACAAGTCGCAAGTACAATACAAATAACTGTTTTTTCCTGAACCATTTGAGTGTAAGATGCAGACCCCTGAATACTTTAGTGTGTATTTCCAACACATAAAGACTTTCTTCTAGGTAGCTATAACACAACTATCAAAATCAGGAAATGAATATTGATACACTAGACTCCATTGAAGTTTTTACCAATTCTCCCAATACTGTCCTCTGTAGCAAAAGGATCCAGTTCAAATCACACATGACGTGTAGTTGTCATATATTTCTAGTCTTCTTCAATCTAGAATAATCCCTTAGTCTTTACTTTAATGGCCTTAACTTTCATGGCCTTAACTTTCTATCTTTTCAATCTTATAGTCAACAAAATGTGGCTAAACTGAATTGGTTGCTATTTTGTTTTATACCAATGACTGAGATTTTTAAAGTTTATTATGCATATTTCATCTGGGACCCCCAGAGTTGCCAATTTAAATTACAAGGAAAGGAAAGGATATTTTTAAAACTTTAAATATCAATTTATATCACTACTACTCAATTAAAAATAATTTAACTGCATAAGAATAGGCAGGACATAACAGCATAAAATATAATCTTTTATATCAAATATACTTAGCTTTATGAAAAAAACATCACTGAGGGATAAAAATATTATTTAGAATTGGCATTGGTCTGTAACTGAGTTGTACTTTTCTGCTTCTGTAAGGTAATGTTCCTCTCTCTCTGAATTGGTCTGTTCCTTATCTGGGCTAGTCTAAATCCCACTTATTCTTTAAGAGCAATCTGGAATGCCATCATTTTTGTGAAGTTTTTCCCTATTTCTCACTTTCCAATCCTCTTTCTTGTTCCCAGCCAGAATGAACAGTAAAATCTAGATCTAGAAATAACACTTAATGAAATATTCCCCTCATTTACAGTTGAGGCAAGTAAGGTCCTGAAAAAGTGAAGTAATTTGTAAAAGGTCTCACTCTGTGAGAAGTAGCAAAGCTTGACTGAAAATTCAGATTTCCTGACTTCCAACCTGGAGCTCTTTCCCTGTCCATTCACTTCCCTGTCATTCCAGCATTCCTGCCCTGGGGCTGAGAAAGCTTCTGCTAGAGCTAAAGGTAGGCTTAAAAAAACCCCAACATAGCTGAGGTTGATCATTTAAGGTAGGGCCAGACCCTGGAGGAATCCAAGATTGAACAGCATGAACTTTACACTTTAGGCATTAAGGAGCTTGGAATTTTGAAACAAAGAAAGGACAAGAGGATATTACAGAACCTTAGATCCGAAGGGCCTCAGACATTATCTATTATCTCTTTGGGGATGTAAGGCTTTGAGACTAGCCCTTGTCTAGGGTTTTAAGGTCTGGTCTATTTATTTAAAAAGCCTTATGGTTTTACTAGCTAGGAGAATCATTATTTTATTTAAACAAATAAATAAGACCCTGAAGCTATTCACCTTGAAACACATAACATAGAGTTGTTTTTTCAGGAAACTTTTCTATAGGATATCAACACCTGCATTTCTGAGTTTTGACTGGAGGCTTGTTTTTGAAACCAATGTTTATTTCTTTTTGACCACGATGATTTAATTCATGGAAATCTATCCATATGAGCAGTCACAAAGGCCTCTTGTTGAACTTTATTTATTTATTTTTTTTAATTCATTTTTATTGTTAGACTTATTGGGGTGACATCTGTTAGCAAGGATTACATAGGTTTCAGGCATACAATTCTACAGTGCATTGTCAACTTGATTCTTGTTGAACTTTAGTTTCAGCTACTCTTGAGGATGACTGTCTAACCTATTTTAAGTCAGAGAATCCAAATGTGACATCCAAAACTGACAGAAACCTTATTTTATTTGCATGGATAGCCATATTTCATAGACAATCCACTAGTTTCTAAGAGGATTTTGTTGTTGTTCAGTTTTTTTTCTTTTTTTATTATATTAAAAGTAACAACATAAAATTTACTCTCAACTATTTTTAAATGTATAGTTCAGTGGTATTAAATAATTGACATTATTGTGCAGTCATTACCCATCTCTAGAACTCTTTTCATCTTGTAAATCTGGATATACCTATTAAATAATAACTCCTCATTCTCCCCTCCCCACCCCAGCCCTGGGCAACTACCACTATTTTCTGTCTCTATGATTTTGACTACTCTAAGTGGAATCATACAGCATTTGTCTTTTGTGATTGGCTTATTTTGCTTAGCATAATGTCCTCAAGGTTCATCCACGTTGTAGCATGTGTCAGAATTTCCTTCCTTTTTAAGGCTGAATAATATTTCATTGTAATATTTCACATTTTGCTTATTCATTCATCAGTTGATGGACACAGGTTGCTTCCACGTTAGCTATTATAAACAATGCTGCTATGAACATAGCAGTGTACAAGTATCTCTGTGAGAGCCTACTTTGAATTCTTTTGGTTATATACCTAGAAGTGAGCTCTGGAATATGCTGGATAATTAGTGTATGCTGGATCATATGATAATTCTATTTTTAAGTTTTGAGGAACCTCCATATTGTTTTCCATAGCGGCTCTGCACTTTTACATTCTAACCAACAGTGCACAAAGGTTCCACTTTCTTCATGTTCTTGTCAACACTTGTGGTTTTCTGTTCATTTCTTTTTATACTAACCATCCTAATTATGTGTGAGATGGTATCACATTGTAGTTTTGATTTGCAATTCCCTAATGATTAGCGATGTTGAACATTTTTTAATGTACTTATTTAATGTACCTATATCATCTTTGGGGAAGTGTTTAATCTAGTCTTTTGCCCATCATTTTGAATCAGGTTGGTTGTACTTCTGTTGTTGAGTTTTAGGAATTCTCTATATAGTCTGGATATTAATCCCTATGAAGTATGTGATTTGCAAATATCTTCTCCCATTCTGTGAGTTTCCTTTTTTACTCTGTAGACAGTGTATTTTGATGCACAAAAGTTTAAAATTTTTATGAAGTCCAGTTTGTTTATTTTTTCTTTTGTTGCCTATGTCTTTGATGTCATGTCCAAGGAATTGTTGCCAAATCCATTGTCATGAAACTTTTGTCCTATTGCCTTCTTAGAGTTTTACTGTTTTAGGTCTTATATTTAGGTTCTTGATCCATTTTGAGTTAATTTTTGTATATGTTGTTTGGTAAGGGTCCAATTTACAGATGCTTCTGATGTGGTGGACAGTAATGTAATAACAGAGTACCTTTGAAAAATAACTATTTAGATCAGTGGCCTTAAACTTTAAAAGTTTTATACCTAAGAGAATTTTGAAAAATTATATAACTCTTCACACATTTTAAAGTTCATATTTAAACATTTTATCATAAGATTAAATAATTGCAAAGAATCTAATTTCCAATGTGTTTTGTATTGTATACATGTATATATTTTACATATCTTTTTCAAAATGTTGAAACTACAAATTTAGCTCATAATTTATAGAAAATGTCCACCATATAACCTAATTTGCATAGCCAGTTCTCTGTCAATATAATCAACCAAATCAAATTTACTTTCTGTTAGAAAATGTCTAACTTCTTTATATGTTTAAATAAATATGTTAATGTATAACCTATTTAATACTATTAAACTTCTGAATTATAATTCTAATAAGGCAGGTAGTCTTGCCATTAGTTTGCCACCTGAATAAATTAAGATGTGACTTCTTTCAATTCTGATTTCTGTACAGAAGTTCTTTGATTTGCTTTCTTGGGACTCTCTCTGAAGTTATACATTCTCAAATTGTCCCTTTGTTTGGCATTCTGAAGGTTTTTTGTTGTTGTTTGTTTGTTTGCCTCTGTATTGTACAGGCAGAATAAGGTTTGAGATAAGAGACATGGCATTTTTTTTATAAAGTGGGAGAAGGGTATTTGTGAAAGAGAAAGTGGGAAAGGAGAACCAACTCAGGTAGATCAATGTTAGGAAAGATTACATATGGAAGTTGAGAATCTGGACATTTATTCCCTTAAATTTTCCTGCTCATGTACCCACAGGAATAGAATACCCTAGCTTGAAAACATAATGATTTAAACTATGCTATCTACCTAAATAACAAAGAACCATTGCAATGAATGTTTTTGAATATGTCTGTTATACTTGAAAGACCCAATGTACGTGTAAAATGATACCGCTGGCTGTTCTTTCCACTTCATTTTTCTGCTCCAGGTATATTCTTATTTTAGGCAGCATCCAAATACTGTGATACTATAATAGAAGATCTGAGAGGGCTGCCCTCATTCGCTTTTTTTGGGTAAGGCTAGCATGGGGCACAGGATGGTGGGAATGAATGTCCATGATTTCCCTCCTGTAATAGGCATGAAAGCAGTGGGAAAAGGGTTACCTTCTGTACTGGCTCAGGTCTGCCTTCTCAACAGAGAATAGGTGCAAAATTCAACTGGCACTAAAGCCACTGTAGCCAGGGGGAACAGGCACCAAGTCCTTGGATCAAGGCCTGAAAATAGCTGGCAGAAGGACAGGGTACAATAATAGCCCAGATTGCAAAGCAGGAGTCCCATAGCCTGAACCTCATATTCAGGGGCTTCTTCCAGTCTCTCCTGTGGCATAGAGTCCAGAACTGAGACCATTGCAGGGACTCAATAAACTCTTCCTGATATAGCTCCAAATCCCACTTCATAAGTTTTACATTCTTCCTCTTTGTGCCTATCATTTTCCCCATGCCTGTCTAGCATCTATCTTTTTTGTTTGTATGTTCTATAATTTCCTCTTTCCTTCTGTGTTTCCTCACTCTGATCAGCCTGAATCTGGCTGATCATATGAGCTGAGAAGTTTGTTCATTTATTCATTCTTTTATCCATGCATTTCCAAATTGTGTATTAAGTATCCACTATGTGTCAAACTTTGTGCTAGGCACTGAGGAGGAAACAGATAAAAAGAGATCCTGTCTGCCTTTAAGGAACTCATAATCTAGTGAGGAAAATAGATGTATACATATGAGTATATTGCTAAAAATAAATAAGTGCCAGTATGAATGAATAAATAGTGCAAAGAGACAGTCTTTCTGGAAAGAAAAGTTTGTAAAGATATCTCTTTTTTTCCAAAATTAATCTGAATGTTTCTTGTAATTCCAATAAAAATCACTAGTGTCTTAAATTTAAGATATAATTCATAACATAAAATTTACCAATTTAAAGTACACAACTCAATGATTATTTGGCATATTCCGGGTTGTGCAACCATCATCACAATCAATTTAGAACATTGTAACCACCCCAAAAAGAAATCCCACATTCATTAGCAGTCACTTCTCATTTTCCTTCACTTTCCTACCTCAGCCCTAGGCATCCACTATTTTTTACTAATCCAGACATTTCACATAAATGGAATCATACAATATGTGGCCTTTTGTGTCTAGCTTCTTTAATTTAGAATAATCTTTTCACGGTTTATCCATGTTATATTATGTATTGGTACTTCATTCCTTTTTATGCTGAATAATAATCCATCATATTTATATACCACATTTTATTTATCTCTTTTTAAATTGATAGAATTTGAGTTGTTTTCATTTTTTGATATCATAAATAATGCTGCTGTGCACATTTGTGTGCAAGTTTTTATATAGATACATGTTTTCAGTTTTCTTTTTTTTTTAATCTTTTTTTGGGGGTTGGGGCGGGGTAGTTCCCTGGCTGGGAATTGAACCCAGGCCGTAGCGTTGAGAGCGCTGAAACCTAGCCACTACACCACCAGGGAACACCCCCCCGCCCCACATGTTTTCAGTTTTCTTGCGTGATTATAGCTACATTAAAATCCATCCTTGGTGGACTTCAACCCCATAGTTCTCAGGACTCCTGCATATTAATTTTCTTCCTTATGCTAATTCTGGCTTTGAAAACAACATCTCCACTTTTGGAGTCCATGTCATTTAGGAGGAAAATATCCTGAACTAAAGACATCTAGACTCTAGAACTAGCCACAGGTGACTATTAATATTTAAAATAATTAAAATGAAATAAAATTAAAAATTGAATTCCTTTGCCACATTTCAAGTGTTCAATAGCTATATGGGCTGTGGCTAACATATTGGATAGCACTGCTTTAGAATAATAGGGTAGCAGATAACACTGCTGCTTCTGCTGTGCTAAGTAACCTCAAGGCCATCTTTCCCATCTGTGCATTAGGTTTCTCATCTGTGAATAAGGCTGATGGACATCAAAAGTCTCATGTCCTCTGGCATTCTAAGTGATTTGTGATTCAGTCTTTGAGGTGTGCCTCCTCCCACCTCCTCCTCTAGCTCTTCTCCCTACTGTCTGTGGCTAGGGCAGGAATAATACCCAGAGGGAGCATTAGGCTGCTAATTGGCTGCTCCCATTCCCTGCTCCCTTGGTGAAAGGGAAAGTGACTTGAGGGTGTACTTACATCTGAGTACCTCACATCTGTGAACTGCTTTCTGGATCATAGAACACATTATTTCTTAATTTTACCAAATCAAAGAATCTTAAATTTGAAAGGGCCTTAAAGGTCACCTCTTCAGTGAACATGAACCACATGGGTTATTTTAAAAATTAAAATCCCAAGGACTCCACTCCCTGGAGAATGATTTAGTAGGTGTCAGGTTTCCCAAGCCCAACCTGCACAATCCCATATGCACCTGTGTGGGGAGGAACCTTGAAATTTGTGTTATTAATATGGTCTGACCGTACTTTGATACGTACTGGTCTTGTTTGGTCCCAACCCTGTCATGAAGTCTACTCTTTAGTATCCCTGCAAATCCCAGATTCTACATATCTCCAGAAGTTAGGGAGCTCCTGAAGGGGCATTTTCCATCAATGGACAGCTCTGATAGAAAGGCTTTCCTTTATTGAATGCTCCCTTTTGACCTTGCTCTTCCATTTATACATAACGATAGTCTGCTTCTTTCCCATAATATAATCTTTCAGGTTAATTCATTCATTCAGTAAATACTTATTGAGCACCTACTTTATACAAGGTTCTTTGCAAGACACTGGATATTCAGCTGTGAACAAGATCAACTTGGTCTTTGCCTTTAGAATACTTACTGTCTAGTAGGGAAGATAGACAATTAGAAAAAAGTAAATGAATAAATAATAAAAATAATTATAACTTGAGCAAAGTGCTATAAAAAATAAACAGTGTTGTGACAAAAAAATAACAGGAAGGGCTGATGCTACTTATGGTAGTTAGGGAAAGACTCACTAGGGAAGTGACATTTAAACGGAGATGTGAAACATGAGATAGAGCAAACCTCAGAGTTGGGGAAAGATCATAAAATAACATGGCATGTTCTGTCAGTCAGAAGGCTAATGTGTTTGAAGTTTATTAAACAGAATGGAACAATGACACAAAATGAGTTGGAGAGGATATGAGGCATAGTACAAGTTTGCATTTTCCTCTACATGAAATGGAAGCCATTAAAGGGTTTTAAGCAGGAGGTGATATAATTTGGTTTCTGTTTTTTAATAAATCATCTGGATGATGTATTGATTGGAAGGGGGTAAGAGTGAAGTGGGAGACCAGTTGGGACCATTGTGGTCATCCAGGCAAGAGACAAAGGTGACTTGAACTAGGGTGGAAACAGTAGATACATAAATGTTTGAGACTTGGTATCATGTCTCAATATCTTCTCTTCTCCACGCTAAACATCTCCATCCACTGTTCCTCTTATAATAGGTTTGACTGCTCTTTTCATCTGGTGTTTCTCCTCTGGAAGGCCTAACTCACCAGGTTAGATTCTGCCCTCTGGAGCTTCTGTGAAGAACCCAGTTTTCTGCACATTCTCCTCCTTTGCTCTTTCCTTTTATCTGTGCCTTACTTTTTTGTTAGTTTGGGAAACTAGAATCTCTGGTCCAATGACTATCTCTCTCATGTAAAGAAGGGGAGCCCCCGTCTTCCCTGTCATTAAACAATTATCAGTTTTTCAATGATTTGACCATGAATCTTAAGTATTTATTGTGCCAACTGTGTTTGAAGAGGATAAGATGTGATGATCCCTGCCCTCTAAGAGCCTAGGGTATAAAAGTAAAGATAAAGCCCCAGTAAATGTAATACAAGGCAGAATTGATCACAAGAAAAGTGTGATAAAGATACTTGGAGAGGAAGAAGGAACATTCAGCTTTGGGGTAGGTGGGGGAAAAGAGAAACTAGGGATGAACTTCATATAACATGTTAATTTGGAGCCCCTGGGGCTTGAGGAGGGTGGGGACAAGGAGTGCTCTTTATAAGGAGGGGTCAAGGATGACCTCACTGAGAAGCCAACATATAAGCAGTAATTCAAATATAGGGCATAACCCTTGTGGCTATCTGGGGGAAGAATGCTCTAAATAGAGGGCAAAAGTTCTGAGGTTAAGTGTGTTTGGTATTTTTGCCAAATAGGAGGCCATGTGGCTGGAGCAGATTGAGAGGGAGAGGAAGAAAGAATAGGAGTAAATGAGGATGGAGAGATACTGAGGGTCTAGATCATACCAAAACTGTTAGGCAATTTTAAGGACTTTTACTCAGAATGGTATGGGAAAATATCTGAGCATTTGGAATAGAGGAATATTTTGGACTAGGATGGTAGAAGTAAATATGAGGAGAAGAAGGATAATTATAAATATATTTTGAGTCAATAATGGAATATAGTAAATTGGGAGAGTGTAAGGGTAAGGTAGTTGAAGAAGGCTCCCTGGAGGAAGAAGGTAAGAAGACTGTATACCTTGAGTTGTTTCATACCATATAGCCTTTAGGTAAAGAGGAAGTTAGTTTGGTTTACAGCAAGAGTTCCCAGTTGGTAACTAAATCTCTCATTAATAGTTTTGTTTGACCACAGTGTTTAAAACTTTTACAAAGTAGTTGTCAACACTTAAAAGTTCAGAAATAGATTCCAGGCCTCCCTTAACAAGTGAAAAAATTGGCAACATTGAGTCCTTATTCCCAGAAGGCAAAAGTAGACAGGAGCTAAGTCTAAGCACTGGATGACTCCTTTTGTTGGAGCATGTGTTCTCCAGTTTTCCAGTCCCTGCCCCTCCATTTTCCCCCCCAAAACTTAGATTGTCACTGCACATGTGCTGCTATTTTCTTACAGAAAAGTTAAGAGGAAAGTAAACTATTTCTTGTCTCTATCAAAATTTTTCTTTCATATGGTCCACTTCACTCATTTATATATTACCTGTCAGGACCCTGTTAATTTTTGAGTTTGCAACTCCCAGTGTAAAGAGTCCTTGGATCCTAGGTCCTAGTGCCTACTTTGCAGTAGCCCACCATGTGACCTTGAGCACAGCAAATGGCCTCTTTGGATCTCTTTGGAGTTAGGAGACTAAAGTGGATGTTCTTTTAAAAATTCTAATATCCTAGAGGGCTTGGGATCTTGCAGTAGGCCAGTACTCTGTTCCCTCCTCCCTCCCAAACAGCGAGGGGGCCCAACCCAGTGTGTATGTCAAAGAAAGAAGACACTGAAAGGAGTAAGGTGTCTGTATCAATAATGTATAACTTGAGCCCAGAGCCAGGGAGAGGAATATACACTTTGGGGTGTGTGTGTGTGTGTAACTGGAAGTAGACTCAAATAAGCTGTTCTTGTACAGGTTTGTGCTTATCTGTTACTGTGTACTTTCTATGTACCAGGCTATATTTTAGGTGCTAGGGATATAGCAATGAACAAGACAGACAAGGTCTCTGTTATCATGGAGCTAATAATATGCCAGTGGAAGGTACAGATAATATACAAGTAAATAAAATACATGAAATAATTTCAAATAATGGAAAATTACATGAAGAAAATGAAACAGAATGATTTGGTAGAGAATTTCTGGAGTGGCAAGCTGTACACATAGGTGGGTACATAAATGTACATGTACTTGCAGAAGGGCCCATGTTTGAGTCCTGGGTATTTATGTATTTATGCTTATTTGTGTCCATGTGTGCAAATGGGCAGCTTTTATGCTTATAATATTTTATGTTAGTAGATGTAATATTATGCATGTGAGTGCACACAGGTGAGCTGGTATGAGGTATGCATGTGGAAACGTGTGGTATGTGTCTGTATTTAGCCATAACTGGAGATGTTCTGAAGTTCCTGTGGCACTCGTCAGTGGGCCAGTTAAGGAAATGGCTGTTTTGCCTCTGGCATTCAGGGCTATTTGCCAGCTTCCTCTCCCCCTGCTTCTTTCCACTTTAGAGAGTTATTTCTGCTTGGCTCCTCTCAGCCCTAGGAGGGCTAAGCCAAGGAAAGGATAGTAACTGACTCATTGAGCCAGGAGCTGGAAAGAGGCTGATAATCTTGTGTGTGACCTCCAAAGGCCTGGCTTTTCTGCTAGTCCCTGTCCTTCACATTATGAGGGCAAAGAGTCTTGACTTGAAATCAGAAGACCTGAGGATCTATTCTTGGCTCTGCCACTTATTGGGTGACCTTGGCCAAGCTATTACATCTCTCTGGGTTTCAGTTACCTCCTTCATAAGTACTCTGGGTAGTGTAGTATTTAGGGAGGTCTATGTGGGGTCCTGGTATCTGAAGGAGGAGGGAAAACATTCTGAGCATGGGCAATGGCACGACCAAAAAAGTGTGGAGGTGGGCCTTTGTGTGTAAGGGAATCCAGGAGGAGCCCACTTAGAACAAAATTCAGACTTCTTACCATTGCTTATAAGTCCCTGTGTGATCTGGTTATTGTCTACCTCTCATGCACACTCTCCTTCTTGTTCACTATGCTCTAGCTAAACTGGCTTTTTTCTGTTCTTTGAATAGGCCAAGCTCTTTATTACCTCAGTGCCTTTTCAAATTTTGATATTCTCTCTGTCCAGAATACTCTTCCCAAGAATTCATATATGCTTGTTTTTCCATACTTACATCTCAGCTCAGATATTACCTCCCCAGGGAGATGCCATCCCTGACCACCTTATTTAAAGTAGTCTTCTAATGTTTATCAGTATTTAAAATGTACATATCCTTTGATCCAACAATTTCACTTCTAGTAATTAATCTACCAGATATACGAGGGGTGTCCAAAAAAAATGCAGCCATAAATTCCTCTATTTTCATATTACATGGCTGAATACTTTCCAGACAGCCCTTATATTTGCAAGTGAGTAAAATGAAACATGGATAAAAATAATCACTGAAGTATTTGTTTGTTAAATAAATTATGACACATTCAACCAGTGGAATATTATGCAGATGAAAAAGAAAATGAAACAGCACTCTAAGTCTTAATGAAGAACAATATCAAGGTATATTGTTAAATTTTTTAAAAAGCAAGCTGACCAAGCCCTATACTTAAGATTTGTGCAGTTTATTAAGTGTATATTATACTCAATAAAAAACAAGTTACAGAATAGTATGTTTTGTATGACATTTGTATAGAAAAACAGTGAGAATAGGTAAACACAAATACATGTATAAATGCTTGTCTGATAGGCTTGTCCTGTGGTTAAAGTGGCCCTTTCCCACCTCTGCCTACCCTGTGCTTGGCTGGGGACTGTGAGGTGCTTATCTCTGCTCTGAGCAGCATTAAAATTCAGTTTTTAAATTTCCATCTTCAATGATATCCCAAGGACCTTATGAAAGATGCTAACAGGGTATCCTTCTTCTAAAGTGATTATCTTGATTGCTCCACACTAGTTCAATTTCCTCCACCCTCCATCCTACTACAAGTGGCCTTGTCTGTATATTGACTATTTCTGGAAAGTTACACAACACAGGGTAACAGTGGTTGCCAGCTGGCAGGGTGATTGGGGTGGGAAAGAACTCCTCATCACATATCTTTTTATGTCGTACCATTTGTGTTTATTTCTTATTCAAAAAGTCATAAAATTGAAAAAGAAAAACCACTGAGGGAGAATATTCTTATAGTTAAATCTTCACATATAATCATGGATGTTTCTTAAGATGTCTTTTTAAAAAGTATTTCTCCTCCAATAATGTTTATCATAATCTGAAATTATCTTGGTTGTATTTGTTACTTGTGTATTTCTTGGCACTATCATTGGAATATAAGCTCCATGTGGTCAGGGATTTTGCTTATCTTGTTCTTTAGTGCCTTATTTTTATAAGTGTATATATAGCACATACTAGTTGTTGAATAAGCAAATGAACAAATGAAGGAATGACCCAAGAAACCAGGCTGAGGAGATAGAAATCAGTTGATAGATGCTAGTGATTCTCAAACTTTAAGTGGTATCAGAATCACCTACTAATTCTTTATACCTGCTTGCAATAAAGAAATGGATTACTTAATAAAGTTCCCTAGGTGACTTGAGTGCAACTGATCTGGAGACCCCCCACTTTATGTGGGTGATATAATTTCTCCTTAATACATCCCTAGGATGGAAGATAAAAGGAACCATCATCCCATTTTGTCAACCTAATTGAGGTTCAGAGATGAACGGTACATTTTTAATGATACATAGCTTGAATATATTTCTTTTTTTCCATTTCTTATTTTTTTTTAATATTTCTCTTTTTTTTTCATTTCTTATTTTTGTATAGCTTGAATATAAAGTATACCTTGAAAGGCCAAATTATTTGACCAATCATTTCAAGGTGTGGTAGTAGATGGCTCACTCTCATAGGACATTCCCAGGCCTTGGTATTACTGAATGAATTTTATGACTGTTCCTATGTTTAGTTTGGGGAAGAGATTATATTTCCTAATGACTAGTTCTTTCTGATTTATCTCAGGGAGGGCAACGAACCAGAGGAGACCACCCAAATCACATACCGTGAACTTCTGGTCCAAGTATGTCAGTTCAGCAATGTTCTCCGAAAACTAGGTGAGTGGGGGCATAGGGGAAGGGAACTGGAGGGTCCAGCTTTGGGGTATCTGAGGACTTAGGAGAAGTAGGCAAGGGATGGAAGGAATATGATAACAGGGGAGCAGAAAAAGTCACTTGGGGAATGGGGTGGTAGCTGAATGAGAGGGAGCAAGTAGCAGCAGGAAGGACCAATGGTTCATGGTCTGTGTCCTTTACCTATAGGCATTCGGAAGGGTGATCGAGTGGCCATCTACATGCCCATGATACCGAAGCTTGTGGTAGCCATGTTAGCATGTGCCCGCCTTGGGGCTCTTCACTCCATTGTGGTAGGAATTTGGACTGGTAAAAGGGGCCTGGTGTTGGGTGGGGCTCTGGAGAAGTAGGTTGGGCCTGGATGGTGGAGAACCAGACTAAGAATGGTGCCAGCTAGGTACTAGACTTACTGGGGGATCACTTGGTAAATTATATAAATATCTAACCATTATGCTGTATACTTGAAACTAATATAAAATAATATTGAATGTCAATTGTAATTAAAAAATAATCCAAAAAAATGAGTATGCTAGAGTAAAAAATAATAATAATAAAATAAAATAAAATATAGCATTCAAATGAGCTCTCCATTCACTGGCAAAAAAAAAAGAAAAGAAAAAGAAAAGAAAAGAAGCAGACTAAGGACCTTAGAATGTTTATGTCATAGATTCCATCTCAGTTATCCAGTTTCTTGTAGGACCCTGATTTAGAGACCCTGAACGTTTTATGAGTGACTCCTTTTCTGTTCACTTAGTCCCTGGGTCCTCCTCTCCCTCAGTCTTTTTTCCCTTTCCTAGTTTGCAGGCTTCTCTGCAGAGTCTCTGTGTGAACGGATCCTGGATTCCAGTTGCTGCCTTCTCATCACTACAGGTGATTAATTTTCTTACTCTTTCTCCAGAACCTCTAGACCCCAAGTCTTTGTCTACAATCAGCTAGTTAGAGTTTGGGACTACTCAGCACAGAGGGTAAGGACTGCCTATCCTTTATCTCCTGGTTCTACCTCAGCCAACCGTCTGTCAGCTCAAATCAGCTAGTCTTCTAGAGTTAAGAGGCCCACTCAGGAAGGTCCCTGTAAACACTGTGCTCACTAGGGATAAGGGATGAGGAATTCAGTGCCTTCCTAAGGCTTGGAATGTCTGTTGCTCCCCAAAGATGCTTTCTACAGGGGGGAAAAGCTTGTGAACCTGAAGGAGCTGAGTGATGAGGCCCTGGAGAAGTGTCGGGAGAAGTAAGTGTATTTGGTTAATTGGCTATTACTTTGGGACAACTGGGTGTTTCCCCAGTGCCAGGTTCCCTTTTTCCCTCCCCCTCTTGATGGACATGGGTGGGTCCTGCCACATTCTCTTTGAGCCAACCAGCCTACCACTTGAGGTTTCTCTTTCTTCCAGGGGTTTCCCAGTGAGATGCTGCATTGTGGTCAAGCACCTGAAGCGGTCAGAGCTGGGCACAGGTGACTCTCCCAGCCAGTCCCCGCCAAATAAGAGGCCATGCCCAGATGTGCAGGTGAGTCTGGTATTGCTATGCCCTCCTCTGCACTCTAATTGCCTTGCTTTTTTTGCCCAGGAAGTTCCTGATGTCCTTCTTTGCTTCCTCATTATAATGCTGAGGATCTGGGAGCAATCCTAGGAATGCCCCTTCTGACAGGGATGGCTGGGAGCTGGGGGATTTGACCTTGCATGTAGGTAGGGAGCCCTTTGTACCTTGGGAACCTAGCATGAGACATTGTGAGGGAGATTCCCATGCTGGGATAAAAGTTACATTGTAGGTAGTTAAGAAGGGAGATCCTTAAATGGGGACTCAAAGCAGGTTAGTATAGAGGAAAGACTGGGTTTGGAATCCAGAGACCAGTTTTATGACCTTGAATAAGTCGTCTCTCCTCTCTGGGCTTCAGTTCCCTTATCAGTAATGGAGAGATGATAATACATGCTTATTAAAAAGAAACTGGTTTCCTTATAAAAACACAACATTAAACCCATTATTTCTCTGAGTTTTACTATCCTCATAGGGTGTCTTATTCTAAATCTGTTACTATTGACCTTAGGCTAATGGTAAATATAATCCCCTTTTTCTCTATTCTCATTAGCATGGTGGAGACAGATCTGATTCCCATGGGACACTGTTTTTCTTTTAAAACTCAGGTAGGGGACCTAAGACTTTTCTCTTGACAGAGGTAACAAACTTAGAGGTTAAAATAAAGATTCTGGAGCCAGACTACCTGGGTTCAAATCCTAGCTCTGTTACCTGCCATTGTGGGAGCCTGGGAAAGTTACTTAAACTCTTTTGCCTCAGTTTCTCCATCTGTAAAATAAGGATAATAATTGTACCTAATTGATGGGGTTTTGTCAATATATATAAGGTGTTTGGCACATAGTAACTACTCCCAGGTTGGCATTTCTAAGAGAGAAACCAGAAAACAAATAAACCCTTGTAATTCTTAATACCAGAGATCTTCAGGCCACAAATTCCTGGATTTTTGTTTCTTTGAGGTGAAAACAGTTACCAAAAACCTGAAAACCATAAAAACGGGCTTATTAAGTACAGGTTTGTTGACCTGAGAATTGCAGTCAAAGCTGCAGAAATCTTGGCAGAGCTCTGAATCCTCTCATCCTTAGGCAGTTTTCAAGGGGGAGGATCTGGCACAGTTTGTAGTTGCCCTCAACCATTGTCACCTATGAGCTTCTGTCACACCTGGCAGCTGCCCTCCCTGAGACTGTCCTGGTCTGAGGACAAAGGCCAACTCCTCCATCATATTTCAGAAAAGTCAAACCTTTTCCTGGTTCAAAACTCTGGGCCCTCATAGGCACACGCTTAATGTTAATTCATAACCAATGGTTGTGGCACTAATGGAACTCACTCTGTTTTCTGGTGCTGGTTATCAGCTCCACACCTGAAGTAACCCACCTTCTCACTCACATACCAACAAAGTTTACAAAATTATAAGCATCCTCTCATTGCCGCAGTGTAACTTGCCCTTACATGCACCTAGTGCATTTCCTATGACAATTCACAGCAGTACGGTAGACCAGCATGATTTGCCCAAAGCAATATTGACACACTTCTGCTTAAATACATGAATGCCTTCATCTAAAGTGGATCATTGGACAAGGAACAAAGTGTTCATGTGACGAAGTATGTGTAGACCCATATGGCTACTCCTCTTAAAAATAAGGTGTGCTTTTGTGTTTTCTAGCTCATTGGCAGCTTCTCTCTCTTCTTTCTTTATTTTTTCTTTTTAATTTTTAATAGTATCCTTTTTGGCTTGTCATTCTAATGATGCTTATGTGCCAGAAACTTCAAATTTTAGAGTAAGAGGCAGATAGTACAGAAAGAAGGGGGCAGTTGGAAAGTCATTTTATAGTTTATAAAGGTACATATCTAACACTGGTTTTTTTGTTTTGTTTTGTTTTGTTTTGTTTTGTTTTGTTTTTGGTGAAACAAAGAAATAGTTTATTGAGGGGAAAGTACACTTTAAAGAGGTAGGAGTGGGCTTGAGCAAAGAGAGTGGCTCAGGACTAACACTGGTTTTTTTTAAAGGAATATAAAACTATATATTGACTTCTATTGCCAATATTTACAATAAAGTAAATAATATACAGCTAGATAACATTCTGATTACTAGTTATTTTTTTCCTGATTTCTGCTGAACTAGTAACCCAAACACTGAGACTGACCCTATACAGAAGGAATAAGTTGGGGTAAAGAGTTTGGATTACAGAAGTTTGTTCACCCATTTATTCCAAAAAGTCCTAAACTGCCAAGTCGCTAACTATCTCTAACCTTCATTCCATGAACATAGTCTTACACATACCATGGATCCTGACATTTTAGTCAATATAGCACAAAGATTTCAACTTTTCATAAAGGAATGGTTCACTACAAGGAAACTTTAAATAAGTCTCACTTGTGTAATTAAAACACACCAGGATTTGGGTGTTCCCTGATGGTGTAGCGGCTTAAGGCTTCAGCGCTGGCGCTGTCAGGGCTGTGGCCTGGGTTCGATTCCCAGCCAGGGAGCTACCCATACACCAAAAAGCAAAAAAAAAAAAAACACACCAGGATTTGCCTAATTTTCTCATTTGGGTGAGGAGGTTGTTGGTAGTGACAAAATTTTCCTTTATTTATATGATTGTAGATATGGATATGGAGTGTGATATGGCTGCTTTTAAACAGTCCAGTTTTAACTGCTTACATTATATTTAAATTGCCCAATTAATTACAAATTATCTATTTAATTTCAAAGGTTAAAGCTTCAGGAAAATTTCTGATTTAACTTGAAGTGATTTATTTCTTAGGTTGCTGAAAATGATGGCATCCCAGAAACATAGACTTATCCATGGTTGTGTTTTGGTAAATGTTAAAAATAAAAAGAAAGAAAACGATTTATGTATGTATTCTATGTATATACACCATAAATCCCTAAATAATAAAAAATACCTGAATGTTCTTTAGGCATAGATGAGTTAAACACAAATTCTAATTTGTGTTGGACAACTACTCAGTAATGGGGAAATTTTCTCTCAACATTTAGAAAGGCTCCTTTCTAATGCAGAGGAAAAATATACCATGGTATCAAATGTTGCTTTCTGATAAAGGAAGCAACTACAGAAAGTTTTTATTCAAATAACCTGTGCTACATATGCAAAACAAAACAAAACAAAATAAAACACACACACACAAAAACAAAAGAACCCGTAAGAACTCCCCTAATACTACTTCAAAACAAACATATCAAACTTGATTTTCATTAGAATGTAGTTATTTCTTCACCCCAATAAATAAAAAAAAAACAAGACCCAGATTTTATATGTACATGTAAATAAAAGGCAATGCAAACAATTTTGAGGCTTTTTCTGGGGAGAATGACAAGTTAATCTCTTTTCATAAAAAGCAGTTAAAATTTTAAGACACTTCATTTTTGCCTCTTTGCTAGCACCAAATCTGCCTCATCTGAGTCTTTTCATTTCATGAGAAACATTAATTCTCTACTGCTATCTGTGGAGTCAATTATTCGTTTAGGATCAAGACCTCTGGCAAAGCCTCTTGGTTCATCAGCAGCATCTCTTTTCTTCTTTGATTTGCTACATCAGACTCACTTTTAGGTAAAAGATTTTCTTTTTGTACCATCTTTTTCTTTATCAGACTTTTTGAGAGTTAAGAAATGCTTCAATTAACTCTGGACAATCTAAATTTTCTTCAGGTTCCCAAGTATTTACAGCAGGAAATATTCCACCTTCCCACTCCCTCTGGGCCGGTCCAATACTTTTTCTGCCACAGATTCTTTAGGCTCTGCCTCTTCAACTTTTTTACTCTTTCCATTTTGTTTCTTTCCCATTTTTTAACAATATAGTTTTATTGGAGGCCATTTTTTATTGCAGACATAGAAAGCTGTTATTCACCACTTCAGTGCTGCTCTGGTCCCATGTCTGCAGCATCTCTGGCCCTGCACACATTTTTCGAACCACATCGAAGAGGTAGGGGTACTTGGGTTGTTTTTTGTTGTTTTTTTTAACCAAATAGGCACATAGTACATTAGCATATAGCCATACAATAGGAGTAGGGTGTTTCTCGTACACTCTCATGTCTACCTGCCAGCCAGGGCCATTGAACATATAAGAGGCTAAGGAATGTGAGAGGGCTATGTGTCAACTAAAGCAAACCCCAAACAGTTCCCATCATCATATCCTTAAATTAATCTCTCAGAGGAGCTCAGTAGAACTAAATTCTGTCCTTCCTGATATTCATCAGTCTTTCCCACCTCCTCCCCACCTCCAGATAATCCAAGGCTTGATGTTTACTAGGTAATACCTTTCTCTTTTGATGTTCCCCAAATCCTGTGAGACCATTAGGGCAGGAATAACCTCATTTTAAAAAGGAGTGATGAGGTAAAGTGACTTGCCTAAGGTCATATATAGCTAGGAAGTAGCAGAATTCGGATTGAAATCCAGTGTAATTTTTGGACAAATTTGGGGAATCCAACTTCATTCAGCCTAGAGCAGATTCAGAAAATTGGTTTTTCAAAGAGGTGATATCATGAGGAAAGTAAAAATGTTTCAAGGAGAGTTTAGAAAAATTTCAGGATGACAGGTTCAAAAGTAATTATTGAAGGCATTTTAGTATAGGGGGATATCCCTCCACTGGGAAACGAGTCCACCTTGTTTCTTCTCTACCAACTTAAAGCAAGGCATCCTGATGAATGAACCTCAAGAAAGTATCTTTATGGGAAACTCATTGGTACCAGTCATGTAAAAGGCAGGGTAGGAACCTCCAGATGTGGATGAGGTCTGGACATGGAGGAAAAGGTGCCTGGACCAAGATCTGTTGACTTCTTTCACTAATAGGGCCAGATGCCTGCTTCACCTGCAGGCTCTGACTAATTTTGCATTTCTGAATTGTGTGGTGCTCACAATCCTGCTGATGAGCCACTAGTCCCATAAGTACATATGTGTGTATGCAGGCCTGTGTGTGCATATTCATTCATCCAACAAAAACTTACTGAGTGTCTTTTGAGTGCCAGGCATTTTGTTAGGTGTTGGGGATACAGGGAGGAAAAAAGACAGACATGTCACTGCACTCATAGAGGTCACTATTAGTTGGGGAGACAGCACCAAACAGGTTAACTGGATGGACTAAGTGCTGTATGGGAAAGAAATACAGTGCTGTCTGTGATCAAGAGTAATAACAGGTGATGACTGTGGTGTTAATCTACCAGATACTCTTTAGGGAAAGCCTTTCCAAGGTGACATTTAAACTATGAGTTGAAGGATGAGAAGGGACCAACCTCAGGCAAGGTAAGGGGAACTCTGGAGCAGGGTGCTGGAGTGCCCAGGAACCATGCTGTTCTGCTCTTGTTCTCTCTGCCCCAATCCACCCTCACAAGGCCTGTGTTCCCTCCCAGCACTGCCCGCCAGTCTTACCCTGGCCCCTCCAAAAGCCAGGTAGGCGTATCTCCTGCCCCCATCTGGAGCTGTTCACAGTTCTTCCCTGCCCATTCCTGTCTTCCGCCCTCTGCAGATCTCTTGGAATGAAGGGGTTGACCTCTGGTGGCATGAACTCGTGCAGGAGGCAGGGGATGAGTGTGAGCCTGAGTGGTGTGATGCTGAGGACCCGCTCTTCATCCTGTACACTAGTGGCTCCACAGGCAAACCCAAGGCAAGTGTATCCGTGTGTGTGTGTGTGTGCGCGCGCGCATGTACACTGTGCAGGGGTGAGAAGTGAGTTTCTGAGGAAGCATGTAATGACATGAATTTTACTCTACAATGCTGAGTTTCAGAAATGTCACATTACCTTTTCTAAATCAAATTAAGACATAAATCCTTGGTCACTAGATTGTGAGGCCCAAGGTGAGACAGTTCAGGTGTGGGCTTTCATGGTGCCCAGAAAAGGAGAAAAGGATCAGTCCATGTGGTTTACACTGATATTTCTTGCCCATGCCTACATGATTTGGTTGAAGGAGAGATGGCCTGTCAACTCAATGGCAAGTGTAGTAGACACCGGGATCCCTCTTGGTCTCCTAGACCAGAGCCTGTAGAGTTCACTTTAACATCTAATCCCTAAGGCACAGTGGGAGTCAGAAATACTTAAGAAGACTGACTCTTTCATTGACTTGAAGATGTGTCATTTCACCTTCCACTCACCCCGCCACTAAATTCTTCTCTAAACATGCTTTGGAATAACCCTCAACAGGTCTTTAGGAACAGAGTTTTGTCTCTGTTTCTTAGGGATGGGTTGGTTATTGATGGAGTAAGCAAAGAAGATTGCCTTTTGTTTTCCCACTCTCTGTCAAGGTGTAATTGAGTGTATGTGCACAAATACACATGAGGACACAATTATATGTGAGTGTAATAATGTGTTTGTATGTGAGTGATGTGGGTGACTCAGAAATACCATTTTAGGGTATGGGTGTGAATGATAGACTGACGATACATGTGTGTGGAGTATGAGATGGGGACATGGAGAAAAGGGGTTGGGAGAGAGATGGATACTGTGAAAGCGGTGCTGGCAGGGCCAAAATCCCTGGGGAGGATCTTCCTCTGGCTCTGCCAAGTCTACATTTGGTGATCAGTGGGGGTAAGTGAGGGCCCCAACTTGAGTCCCTGTTCTTCCCCCAGGGTGTGGTACACACAGTTGGAGGCTACATGCTCTATGTGGCCACAACCTTCAAGTACGTATTTGACTTCCATCCAGAGGATGTGTTCTGGTGCACAGCAGACATTGGCTGGATCACTGGCCATTCCTATGTCACCTATGGACCACTGGCCAACGGTGCCACCAGTGTTTTGGTGAGAAGGGAGCTGGGACCCATGGCTAGCTAGTCTACTTAGGGGATGAACAAGATGATCCTGGGTGACTACCTCTCAAGACTACTTGGTCTAGAGACAGTAGGACAGTACTGAGGGATTTGTGTATCCTGGCTGTAAAGTTCTCTTGGCTTGTCTGGGAAGGGAGTAAAGGTACAGGTTTGTCAGAAAGGGCAAAATACTGAGACTGAGGGGATGGTAGGGGAATGGAGAGACTATTGGGAAGGAGTGGGAATGACCAGCCTTCATGGGGTCAGTTTGAGGGGATCCCCACATACCCGGACGTGAGCCGCCTGTGGAGCATTGTGGACAAGTACAAGGTGACCAAGTTCTACACAGCACCCACAGCTATCCGCCTGCTCATGAAGTTTGGAGATGAGCCTGTCAACAAGTGAGACCCCTCCCAAGCTGCTGCCCCTTGGGTGTCCCTCAGAGCTGGGTGCTGGCCTTTGTGTAGTCTTTTCCATTTCCCTGTTTCAACTCCCTGGCCTGCAATAGGGGAAGGGGGCAGGAGAAGAGTCTGCACATGTCTTGGTGGTTCCCAATAGTACTGAGCCTTCCTCTCTCCCCACTCTACTGCCCAAGGCATAGCCGGGCATCCTTACAGGTGCTTGGCACAGTGGGTGAACCCATCAACCCTGAGGCCTGGCTATGGTACTACCGGGTGGTGGGTGCCCAGCGCTGTCCAATCGTGGACACTTTCTGGCAGACAGAGACGGTGAGTAAGGGGTTCAGAAGGCTGGGGCTTAAGGACAATGTGGGAAGACTGATTTGAACCCCTTATCTTTGACTTCCACAGGGTGGCCATATGCTGACTCCCCTCCCTGGTGCCATACCCATGAAGCCTGGTTCTGCTGTGAGTGAGGTTCCTTTGGCTAGTCCTGGGCTAATCAGGAGTAGAGTCGAGTCTTGGGGCATCTGACCTATGTGTGTGTGGGGGGGGACTGGACTGAGGTATGTGAGGAATTTGGGGCTCTGCATCTCCTTGGGAGAGGTAGAGAGTTGAGTCAGAGTTGCCTCATTCCTTTCCTTTAGACCCATCTCCTGTTTGCTTCTAGACCTTCCCGTTCTTTGGTGTAGCTCCTGCAATCCTGAATGAGTCTGGGGAAGAGTTGGAAGGTGAAGCTGAAGGTTATCTGGTGAGGCCCTGGCCCTTGGCAGGGGAGGTCTTTGAGGAGTGTGGGGAGAGGGTCCACCAAAAGGTACTGTACTTGACTTCAGAATTTAGAACCTAATCTGTCCTGGTAGCTGCTTGTGACTAAAGTTTCATGTTTGAGGGTTTATCCTCTACAGAGACCCTGAAGGGAATCCTTCTGGATACTTTGCCTCTGCCTTTTGGCTCATGAGGCTTTTAAGGGCTTTGCTCAAAGATTGCTGATGTTGCCTTTTTTTTGGATCTGGAAGAGTCAGTCCCAACACTTCCTCTCACAAGCATTCTGGTGTGAAAGATCTCATTCATACCATAGTAGAAAGTTGTGTAGGCTCCCGAGTCAACCTGCTTGGGTTCAGATCCTGGCTCTGCCTCTTCTATGACCTCAGATAAGTTACCTAACTCCTCTAAATTTTCCCATTTGAAAAATAAGTTGTTGGAGTGATTAAATTGCACTTAGATAATCCATGTGAAGGGTTAAGCACAGGACCTAACAGTTAGTGCTTGATAAATCTTAGCTTTTGTTGTGATTGTTGTTTTAGTACTTACAGGTAGAGCTCATTAGCCCCAGCCCTCCACTCAACTTCACTTTTACTAAGATCAAGTTAATAACAAGAGCGGGACTTAAATCCAGGCCTTCTGACTCTATAATTCCATCATCCTGTCAGACTGCTGCCATGGATGTTATTGATTGGGGCAATAGTTACTCATATGTGGGTCCCATATATTTATATGACTATTTTTATTTGCATCAATTTGCTTTCCTGATGGATTACCCAAAGGGACTCAAGTTTACTAAATGCTTATCTCTAATAACACTGTGGTAGGCAATTTCTGCATACTATCAATTTAATCCTTACCATAACTTTGATAGGTAGAGATTATTTTCTCTGATTTATACATGAGGATCCTGAAGCTCAGAGAGGTAAGGTTATTTACCTGAGGTCACACAGCTATTAAGTGTCATAGTTGGGATTCCAAGCCTGAATTGTCTATCTCCAAAGCTTATACTTTGTCCTACTTCTCAAGAATGGCATTCAGGCCATTTTTCCTCAGGTTTGGCAAAGGTGTGATTATCTTCCACTGGGACAGTGTAGCAGATGTGACCACTGCACCTTCCTTACTCCCCAGGTGTTCAAGCAGCCCTGGCCAGGGATCATGCGCACAGTCTATGGGAATCATGAACGCTTTGAGACTACCTACTTTAAGAAGTTCCCTGGGTACTACGTGACAGGAGATGGTAAGCCTTGGCTATTCCCTTCCCATACCTCCTACCAAGACATGTACCTTTCTCTTCTATATTCAGAAAGAGTTGACGGGGTGGACAGAGAGAGAGGAAGAGAAAGAGAGAGAGATAAATTCTATGTGTCAGTGTCTAATATCTAGGCAGAGATACAGAGGCTATAAAAGCAGGAATGAGTGTTGCAGGAAGGATTTCAGCATGGTGCCATCTGAGATATGATGTATGAGGAAAGAGGTTCTTATTTCCATTGCTCCCGTGTTGAAAGGGATGGGACATATGGCAGTGTGTATTACAATGTCACATGTGTCCCCATGTCTGCAGGCCATGTTTGCCCATGTGCCCATTCACCATTACATTTATCCACAACTATTTAATGAGCACCTACTGTGCTTACATCAGTGCCTGGCCACCACAGTAGGCAAGGGTAGAAGCAGGAAGACTTGTTAGGAAGCTATTGCAGTTGAGTGTAGCAGTTTGGTAATATGGATCATATACCCTACTGTGGGGAATTTATTACATAATGCCTTTCTTTTCTTCCCAGGCTGCCGGCGGGACCAGGATGGTTATTACTGGATCACTGGCAGGATTGATGACATGCTCAATGTATCTGGTGAGGGCCAGGGACCATTTCCCATTCTTATTAGCCCTGCTCTCCTGGCAACTCCCAGCTAAAGCCTTCCAAAAGAGCCAGGATGTCCTTTGGAATGAGGCATTCAGTTCTAGCCCCAAGTTTTGGAGTAGAGTGATGATAAACACTGGAATGTGTCTTGAGGAGGGAAATTGGGAGGCATGTCACGTGAGGAATGAATGGAGGGCCATTCCTATTTCACCAGACCAGGACTACCCTCTAGGCACAGATGGAACAGGGGCTGGGGTAGAGGTTGGAATCTCTCTCATGGCACTTCCTTTCCTTTGACAAGGGCACCTGCTGAGCACGGCTGAGGTGGAGTCAGCATTAGTGGAACATCAGGCTGTTGCAGAGGCAGCTGTGGTCAGCCATCCTCATCCTGTGAAGGGCGAATGTCTCTACTGCTTTGTCACCCTGTGTGATGGCTACACCTTCAGTACTACCCTCACCGAGGAGCTCAAGAAGCAGAGTGAGGAGCCTCCCTGGGCAAGGACTGCAGTTATCCTGATGGCAGTTACCACAGTGGGGTTTTGGGGAGGAACTGGAGCAAGCTGCTCCCCAAGCCACAAACAGATCCCAGGGATTCTTAGGGACTGATTGCCCTCTTCCCATTTGGTCTCCACTAAATAATGGCTGACATTATAGAATTCCTTTTCTGTGCCACCACTGGGTTAAGTAATTTAAATGCATATAATCACCCCATGAAATAGATCCTATTCAGAGAAATTGAGGCTGAGCAAAGTTAAATTACTGCCCAAGATCACACTGCTAGTAAAGTGGGATTTCAACTCTAGCAGGCTGTTTCTACAGCCTAAGTTCCAAAAAGATGGATTAAGGTAAGTGAGATAGTAAAGAGAAACATTTAAAGAGAAAGAGACAGGCAGTGAGCCTGAGACTGACTCTGTGGGCAAGGCCTTAAAGAGGAAATCATCTCTGCCTTGGTTTTGGAGAGCCTTGGCTAAGGGTACTGAAAAAATGCTTAATGATTTGTTGGTTACAGTTAGAGAAAAGATTGGCCCCATTGCCACACCGGATTACATCCAGAATGCACCTGGCTTACCTAAAACTCGCTCAGGTATGTTCAGAGGTTCGAAGGATTGGGATTGGCTGAGGCCCAGTGGTGGTGGAATGTGTGTGGATGGAACCCTTTGGCAGGGCTGGAGTGGGTCAGTGCTGTCACCAGGTAACCAGAAGCCTGTGGTTCCCCAGGGAAAATCATGAGGCGGGTGCTTCGGAAGATTGCTCAGAATGACCACGACCTGGGGGACACATCGACTGTGGCTGACCCATCCGTCATCAGCCAGCTCTTCAGCCACCGCTGCCTGACCATCCAGTGAGCAAGACTGCCTTTTACCCAGTATTCCTCTTCCTTGGCTTTCCAAAGTTTTGCCCTCACTCCCTGCCCCCATTCAGGAGCTGAGGGATGACCCACACCACTTCCCTCAACCAGCTGTCTGGAACTCTGATCAGTTTTTCCCCTGGGTGGAGGCACCTTCTTCTGACTGCCAGGCAGATGGGACAGGGCCCAGGTCAGCCTCCTGTGCTAGCAAAGAGCCCTTAGAGCCCAGAACAGGGACCTGACAGTCATGTCCTCAACCCAAGTTAAGTGTTCAGAGGGCAAGTGAGGACCTAGACTGAAGCAGGGAGGCAGTTCTGTAATCCTTTGTCAACTCTCAGGAAGCACCAGTACTTATCTTGGGCATGTACTTGCCCTTAGAAATACGTTTTCGTGAGTCCTGGAACAAATGATTATTATTTTTTTAAACACTTTGCTGCTTCTGTTCTGGGTCTTTAGTGCCAGATGGCAGTGCTCGCTTGCCTATTCCGTCCAGGGGCTTTGCAGGCAGGCTCAGTTTTTCAAGACGGTTTTCAGATCATTTGCTTCTTTGCAGTAGTAAATGTGTTTTGTTCCTAGGGCCAGAGGAACTTGTCTTCCTTATCCTTTGTTCCCACCCTCCTCTGAACAGAGTCCTGCCCATGAGAGGCATTGTCAGATGAAACTGTCTTTTCTTGCCCTGGTTGTGCTCAAGCCCTGTGGTTGTAGGAATAAAGTCTATGAACTCAAGATGGTGGTGACTTCTTTCCTTAGGTATCTTATAGGCTGTATACTTGTTAGCTGCTCTGATTTATGTGGGGATGGGATTGCAAGTGGTTTTCACCAAGAATATGCCAATATCTTCCTTCTAAAACTTTTGGTTTGGGCAGACTAGGTAGGGCTTCACTCATAGGCCCTTTGACAAGCTCCCAAGCCAAGCAGGAAAGCAACGGAAACCAGTTTACAACTGTATGTCCCATCACAGTTGCCCTCCCTCCTGAATTCCTGCCAGGAACCCTTTCTCCTCCCTGTGATTTCCTGGGGGCATTAATGAGTGATTAAAGATTGGAACTTCAGGGTCTTATTCATAGGGTCCCGAGCTAGAGAGGCTCTGGTCACTTCCCTTGCTCCTTAAGTAGGCTGACCCAGATTATAGATCCTCCCTCCCCTAATGGCACAAACTAAGGAATCACAGAATCAGAAATATAGTTTTATTTAAGGCAGAGGTAGGAAAAGGCCCTTCCATCCCCTTCCTCCTACTCCTCAGTCCTATCTCAAGTCAGACACTGGGCTCTGCTGAAAAGGCTGACAGGAGGATGGCAGGGTTATGGGCCCTTACCTCAGATCAGCTTCCTTTCAGCTGTACCCATACCCTGAGGACTTGGGGGCTTCTAGATCTCACCTAAGGGAAACACAGCTTTTCCAGTCCTCAAGCGAGAGGTATCCAGGATTCAAAGTGAAGACTCTGAAGATCTCTAGAAGAGAACAGTCCTCCCAAGGTAGCGGGAGAGAAGCCCCTCTCAGGAGGAATAGGAGAGGAATAACAAGCACGAGGGATACAAGGTCTCTCAAGTGAAGTCTGGGCAGGCCTGGATGTGCCCTCACACAGGGTATGGGTTGTCCAGGACCGCCACTCCTGCTGCCACACCACCATCTGCATGCTCGATGGCTTTGGTTCGAAGCAGATGTCCCACATGCTTGTTCATCACAAGTGTCTTTCCCTGCCTGTAGAATAGGGGCAGAAGACACATAACTATCTCCTGGACTCAGTCACCAAACCCAGAACCTTCCCTGATCCCAGTTGAACAGGACATGGGTGAGTGAATAACCCAAGTGCTAGGATTTTAGAATCAGATTTGGGTTTGTATCCTAGCTTGGAAATTATTAGCTCTGTCTCTCTGAATAAGTTATTTGGGCTTTCTAAATATGAATTTCCTCAATTTAAAATCAGGATAATACCTCTCACTTTGCAAGATGGTCATGAGGATTAAATAAAGCAGGAAAAGCACTTAGCATGACACTCAGTTCGTATTTCATGTTTTGTAGTTATAAATTTCCTTCTCTACCTCTTTCCTAGGATGGCTGTGGTGGTGAGAAGGGGGTTAGGGTGTGGGGAGTGGTGGGCAGAGATGTTGCAAATGGTTAGAGGGGAAGATTATAAATGGCAGGCTCTGGTGGGGAGGATTGGAGAATCTGATATTTCTACCTTGCTCTGAGCTTGGAGTGAGTATATTTTGCGAGAAGTAGTATGAGGGACCAAGAACAGTTCTTTATAAATTTTCAAATCTTCCTCTCTTCCTGATTCTTTAGTGCTCAAATCCAAATTCAGGGGCCACTCAGCTTTTCAGAGTCACTGAGCATCCTCTAGCTGGCCCATTCCACTTTTCCCCAGAATCCCAGCTGAACCGAAACTCTTCTTCCCTGGGGTCTCCTAATCTACAGTTATTTTCTCATCCATCTTAATGCTACTTGATATTTCCTAGTTGCAAAACATTTCTCCTCTGGGCTTACTTTGATAGCCCTATGAGGTGGGCAGGTCTTGGGTCTTTGGCTTCATTTACTAGGTAAGAAAATGCAGCTAGGGATTGGCAGAGCTGGGACTGAAGACCAGGATTCCTTCTCCCTGTCCACTGCTTCCTGCCAGGCTTTCTTGGCTGGCCCTCTGGCAAGGAGCAGCCCCTCCTGACTGACTCACCTGACACAGACTCCAAAGATGCCCAACTCTGAGATGCACTGGACCACTCGGGCAGGGCTTCCAGGCCGTAGCAGGCAATTCCCAAAAGGTTCAGGCTCAATCTTCTCCATGAGGATGTAGGAGGCCCTTTCCTCACTGTCCTTCAGTCGCTCCAGGGCCTGTACCATTTCCTTCCCATATAGGTTGTTACCTGCAATTCCACTGGCCAGTCACCCTGGACCCTTTGCCTACCTTCTCCACCCTGTGCCCCCACTTCTGGGGCCAGGTGGGCAAGTCAGCAGCCTCATTTCCTGACTGAGCTTAGTGAAGCCAGGGTAGGCCTGGTTCCCGAGGAGGGAAGAACCCTGACTCACACAAATGGAATGCACTTTCCCCACACAGCATCCTGCCCGGGTTTTCCTCCTCCCTGTCTATAGCTGTTCCTTCTCAGTCTCTCTGACTGGCTCTTGATCCTCTATAGGAGTTCCCAAAGAATTAGTCTTCTACCTTTGTTCTCTCCTCCATGTACAAACTATTTTCCAGAAAGATATCTTCCAAGGCTCCATCTATATATCCTATAACTTGTTAACTCCTAAATCCTTAACTCAAGCTTCCTGCTCTAGACTTCATGTGGATATCTGCCCCCCAACCCCCAACAAACTCAACATGTCCAAACAGAATTCATTAGTTCTGCCTGAACCTGCCCCTCCTGAATCTCCCTACTCCCCATCACACAAAAGGCATCCCTGAGTCACAATTAACGCCTCCCTCTCCATTATCTCACCCACTCAGATGTGTCTCTTCAGTCAGTACTCCACACTGTCATAGCCCTAGCCCAGGCCTCTACATTGCTCTTCTGGATAACTACCAGCCTCCTCTATGGTCTTTATGTTACTAATGTCTCCCTCATCCCAGGACATGTTCTACCATGGCTAAGACATGGACCCTGGATTAGTCATGTGTCCCTTTCCTCCTTGAAACTCTCTGACTTCCCACTACCTTTAGGATAAAATCCAGTTCCTTACATATATTCAAAGTCCTTTATAATCAGGTCCTGAACCACCTTTTTCCAGCTCAAATCTCTGCCTTCTCCCATCTTTCACACTACTCTAGCCTCATTAGTAACTCATTAATCTCATGGACCAGGGCATTTGCCTAAGGTTACTCCTTTTGTATGAAATGCTCTTCCCCCTTTTCCACCTGGGAAACTCCTATCTATCCCTTAAGAACAGTATTAAAAAAAAACATTTTCTCCTTGCCCTGAAGGAGTTTTGACTAGGCAGGAAGATATCCAACATCCTGCTATGTCTCCATCCCACTTCCCCACAATTCACCTACAGGTACCTCAGACTAAACTTGTCCAAACTGTCAAGTTCTAGTTAATCAGATTCCCCTGTGCTCTATAGTACTTGATCACAGAGTCTCCTAGGACCCTGTCCAATGTGAGGGCTGTGCCCATAGTGCCGGTCAGCACTGGTGACAACCTGCTAGCTCCTTTTTACTGAGCAGCTTATAAGTGGGATCCACCTACCTCCACCCTCTCTCTGGGGCTTTAGCACAAACCGGCTAGGAGCAGCAAGGGCCTCAGCGATGGCCTGGTCTCCTTCTTCACCCTGGCAGGAGAAAAGAAGGCAGTCACCAGCAGTCTTAGGTCACAGAGGCAGGAGCTAAGTTCCTGCTGGTTGTACAGAGCCACATCAGAGGACAAAGAGGAGGGGAGAGAGCCATAAGACCCTTCAGGCTGGATGCTACTATCTAGATGTGACCTCCACAAAACCCAGCAGCGGCAATGAGAATAAGCATTCTCCAGGAACATTTCAGGGGTCTGCAGCAGGAGGCCTGCAAGCAGGTACCGATATTCCCTAATTCTGGATGTCTGCCTCAGCCTCTTGTTCTGGTTATTACCATCCCCATCTCCACCAAACTGAGAGAGTTTATAGTGGATTCCAGCCTCCCTCTCAAGGACTCTAGGGGTTCTCACAGAGCATCAGTGACCCAAGTCCAGCCCAGTGCCAGCTCTAGCCTCCCTAACACACAGACCTCCCTCCCTGCCACCTAGGAGGCCTGTGTTGGGAGAAATGGGCTGCCCACATACCATGTCAAGTGAGTAGAGGCCAGCAAAGGTGGCACGGAGGCGGGCCACGGCCTCAGGCTGACCAGGGAGCAACACCTCCAGCACACCAGCTCTGCTCAGCTCCTGTTGCACCTTCTTAGTTCCAGCCAGCTGGGTGGCAATGTCTGGGCACTTGACGGCACATGACCTCTCCAGTAGCAGGCGTGCTTCCCAGTTCTACAGAGAGAACAAAAGGAATTCGACTTTATTTCACTTCGGCTGAGCGTTCATCAGGCACCAGGTATAGTGCTTTCTACCCTCTCATTATCTCCCAGGTCACTGCAACATCCTTGTGAGGCAGATGTGGCCCCTCCCAATCTGTAGGATTCTTGCCTGCAGGGAGCTCACAGCACAATGATACAAGACTACAATTAAAAGGAAAAATGACAAAAGGTGTAAAGGTATAGAAAAATTGAGGCGGTCTGAAAGGGGTGAAACACTTGTATATGAGCTCAGCTTTTCACTGTACTCCAAATAAAACCCAAAATCTCTCCTTCTCAACCTCATTCTATACCATCCCTCTACCTCACTCCCACCTTCTAGCCACACAAGGCTGTCACTCCTGCTTAAGGGCTTTTGCATTTGCTGCTCTTCCCTCTGCTTGGAATTATTTTCCTTTGGCTTTTCAAAAGATGGTTGGATGCTTCTCATCCTTAAGTCTTGCTTTAAAGTTGTCTTCTCAAACCACCCTATTTAATGTGGGCTTCCCTATAATTCTCTATCTTTTCACCCTGTTGTTTCATTCAAAGAGTTTCCCTGAAATAGAAAAAAAGCATTTTTTCATATTTTTGTTTACTTTCTGATGTCCATCTCCCTGAGCAGACTGAAGTGAACTCCATAAGGACCAGATCCCTGTTGTCTGTCTTGTTTGCTGTTGCATCCCCAGTCTCTAACACAGTGCCTAGCACTTTGTAGGTTCTCAATAAATAATTGTTATTGTTTTTAATGGGGTGAAATCTGAGTGGACAGGTAGAGTCTGACAGGTAAGACTCAATAAGGAAGTCCTCACTTAAGTTGTTGATAGATTCTTGAAAACTGCAATTGTAAGCAAAATGACATACAAAGAAACCAATTTTACCAGAGGCTAACTGACAGAAACAAAAGTTAAGTTCCTATGGCTTATTTCTGATCACAAAAACATCACCAAACTTCTAAATAGAGGACCCCAACATGCCTAATATTAAATGCTGAAATAAATGTGAGCTATACCTATATTTAATGAAGGTTTTTAATAAAAACAAGTAAGATTATTATTTTCCAACCTGCTTAGTCCAGTCCAGGGTCGTGGGAGGCAGGAGCCTAACCCAGCAGTTTCCTTAGGGCTGCAGGTGCAGGTGGGAACCAACCCTGGACAGGATGTCCTTCCATCGCCACTCACACACACATTCACTCAGTCAGACTGGATCAGTTCACCTAACGTGCATGTCTTTGGTATGTAGGAGAAAACTGAGTACCAGGAAAAAACCCATGCAGACATGGGGAGAACACGAAAACTCCACAGAAACCATGGCCCAGGCTGGGAATCAATTTTTTTCCTCATCATTATAATGAGACGATGTTATTTGAGGACCTGCTGAACTCAGATTAACAGAGTAATATGAACAAAGGCCTACAAGTGGGTAATCACAGGATGAATGGTCTGGTGTATAGGACTTTAGGGTATAAGAGGCAGGGAAACAGCAGAGGGTCATGCCTCCCAGCTCTAGTCCCCAGTCTCAGGCTCTGCAGGATCAGTTTGTCCTTGACTCCAGACCACATCAAATTGCCCATAGCAGGATCAAGACTATGGTCTGAGGAAAAATGCCCCCGTACCGCAGCCTACCACCATCCTTGTCCATGCTGTCCTTTTGATACAGTGAGTACACCTGCAGTACCTTTAGCTGGTCCTCACCAATAATCCCAGGCACCTAACCACTACATTGCTATTCCAGGCAGAGTTACAGGTGCTCAGAACATAAGAAGAAAACCCAGAGAAGTACCATTATGTTAGAGGAAAGGAAAGCAAAACTCAAGAGATGATCAGGGGCTTTCCCAGTGTCACCTAGCAAGTCACTAAGTTCTAAAGCTGGTCTGAGCTTCTCAGTTCCCTAAAACTATCCTCCTTATAAACTAATTTCCATCCTAATTAGCTCAACCTCTTCCCTCTTTTTAATTTCTTTGGCTCCTGCACCCAATACCCTGTTCTGGAACTTGGATCCATTTTCCAAATAGACGGTCTTGTCTCTTCTCTAGTCAGACTTCCCACCACTGCTAACAACTTTCTGGAGGAAAGGACCTTCTGTAGAATGGCCTCCTCCATAGAGCTGCTCCCTGTACAGCTGGGCCTTAAGGGAGAATCCTGTATTCAAAGAATGATAGATCTTGAAGGAGCTCCTTCAATTTTCTAGTGTAGTTCCCTCAGCTTCCAGAAACTGATCCCAGAAAGGGTCAGGAAACCACCCATGGGGTATACAGAAGCACAGCCAAAGGCTCATGACCCCAGCCTACTACTCACGGTATTTCCTACCTTATTTCCTCCTTTACTTTCTCCCAACTGAAAGCAAGGCTTCTAACCCTATCCTTGCTATAGATTAAGGACAGGGGGAGAAGAATGATATACTGGGAATGCCATCGGCCTGAGTCAGAAAGCCTCAGAAATCCCTGTGGGACCTCTGACAAACTCCTGCATTCCTCCAAACTTTAGTTTCTCTATCTGTATAATGGGGATAATTTTACACTTCTTAGGGTGGTTGTAGGGATTAAATGAAATTAATAGATATGAAGGTAATTTTGACACTATAAGGTAGGATACAAGATGAGGTGATATCATTACTGTCACTAACAAGAATGGGCAGGTGATAAAAACTTTTCTGATGCAGATAAAAGAGAAGTAAGAATTGGCAGGAAGGAAATGGTCAGTGATGTAATGGAACTGGTTTGCATCAGCCCATGGGAGCTGACTGTACCCAACTCTTCTCAACTCCGTTAATTGGGTAGCTTGAAATTGGACATGAGGAATATGTAGACCACAGAAATCAGCAAATGCTATAAATTGGGACTTGCCCTCCAGAAAAACCATTGTTAAACATTCACCAGCACAGTCCCAAAAACTGTGTGAAATGCTGAAGCATCATGGATTCTAGAACTCAGGTTCTAGAAGACAGTGTTTGTAAAGTGAGAGGTAGCAAAAAGCTTACAAAATAGGAAGTTCCAGCAGCAAGTTCCCTGAGGAAGTACTGAAGCCAGGGCTCAGAGAATAACCCAAGTTGTTGTGACACTTGAGTTGGGTCTCTGAGGAGTGATAGTGGGTTCCAGGAGGCAAAGAATGATCCAACAGAAAATACCAACCTGCAGACTATACTGACTTGGCATGTAGCCATCCCGGAAGTAAACCACAGCAATTTCCTGGCCGTCCCTAGAACACAGGATGGAGAAAAGCTGCTGTGTTAAATTATAACTGATGTGTTCAGTGGTTCAATCTATTTCAGGGTGCATCAAAATGAGTTTGGCTTCTTTGAAAGTTCACAGAAGTAGCCTGGACAGGGGTTCACTGGAACCAGTAGTGTACCACTCCTTCTACCAAAAACATGAAGGTGTGCAGTAAAGAATGCTTTAGAATATTCAAATATTCCAAATCTAGAGTCATTCTAGGAAGGCCAGAGGGGAATAAAAAGACAACCAAAACTTTACCAAAATTAGGTAAAGTTTAAAAATTTGGCTCAAAATTACTGAGCAGCAATATTGTCATGCTTAGCAAAACAAGCTTGTATTTACACTGTTTAAAGTAGCTAAAAACAGGCTGAAATTTTTTTAAATGCAGGGAAGATGATGGGGAGATGTAAAATTATGAGTCTTATTAAGACACAGGCTGTCTTTTGAACTTCTCTTCTTTTTCTTTCATTTATTTGATATTTTCTCGTTTATCTGGAAAGAAAATTAATGACTATTTTGTCATGCACAAAGCACATTTTGAAAATAGGAAGTGCTATTGTGAAATATCATGGAGGTTCTTAATTTTAAGAATCATGGAGTTCCAGGTCTAAATATGTGTACTGCAAGCAATGCTATCCAAATATGTGGTACAAAGGCACCTGGTGGTGAACCCTACAGGGAAGTGTAGGGCCTGGATTGGAGCACAAATCCAGGCCTCCTGAGTCTTGCCTGAGCTCAAAGACTAAGTCCCAGATCAATCACAGGATGAACTAACTACTCCTCTTCCTCCCTGACTGCCCAGCCCAGCTGCCCAGGCCTCACTTGACTAGCCACCAAGAGGAGAAAGAAAACTTTTGGGGACCCAGGAACATATGAAAACCAAGGTTATTTTAAGAAGGCCCTTATCCAGAATGTCAGCAGCTCTGATAAAACCCTTTAGAAGCAGAACTTGGCTAGCCTTTTCCCAAATTTCCTGGAATAGTGGGATATTTCAGAGTTCACCCCTAAAATTTCAAAGTGAAGGAAGCAAGCTATTACATCTTCCAGAAGAAAGGATTGTTTGTGGGAAGTAGGTGGCAGGATGAGTTTCCAAAACCAGTTCTCTATAGGATCCTTGGGGAATGTTCCCTGAACACTTACATAAACAGCTTTCTGTTTTGGTCCAGAGATCCCTTTTCATAGACATCTTCAAACCTTCGCCGGATTACGTGGATGTTCCTGGGAAAGATAAGCAAGGGTCAGAAGTAGCGGATGCTCTGTTTTGAGTGTTTTTCCCCAATTCTGGGGCCATATCTGGAGGTCTCCTTTCCTCTACTTACCTGGTCAGTAGCTCATTCTCTATGGCACGCTGGTCAAATATGTTCCTTTCCTTCTCCTGAGCAATCAGTAGCACCAGAGCACTGGGGGAAAAGCACAGGTGGCCCAAGGCAGCTACAAAGCTTATCCTCCCTCTGTCCCACCGCTTCAGGAATAAAAATGAGACCATTGCTTCCCTGAAAGAAGATCCTCCCTCTGTCCCACCAGCTTCAGGAATAAAAATGAGACCATTGCTTCCCTGAAAGAAGAGAGATTCTCTCAGCTCAGGACTACCTTAGGAATAGACACCCAAGGCCACACCACATTATTTCCTGAAAATAAGAAACTTGATAAACTAAAGATATCTCTCCCCCTTCTCTAGTAGGTAGATGAAATATGGCAATGATGTCAATTTTCTGTGCAAATTAAAATGAAGGTTTAGAATCATCTCAAAAACCCAAGAGGACTTTTTCTTAAAACTTAATGATTCTAAAATCTTTCTGAAAGAACAAATAGGTGAGAGTACTAAAGAATATTTTGTAGAAGAACAATGCTGGGGGTTGTGGGTTACAAACCCTATTACTAGGTTGTGAAGCATATAAATAGTCTGTGGTTCTTGTATGAAACATCAGAATAGCTCATGGAATCCTACAGAAACCCTTTAGTACCAACTATAAATAAGGTATTATCTCCTGGGACCTCCCAACATTTTTGTGGGCCACGTTTGATCCCACAGTATTAATGGGATCACTGGGGCTTACCTTGCCCCTTTCTCTCTTCTTATCCACATGCTTCTTAAAGAAGTAGGAGCTCAAGAACTCAGGGAAAAGCTAATGCCAGAGAACTGTCTATCTGGCTAACAACCAAGCTGTTTTCAATTGTCAAAGGCAGATCCAGCTCCCCACCAGACTCTCTTGGGGCCAACATTCAGCAGCGCCAAACTCCAGTTTTGCTGTTGCTGTATTGCTCTATGTCTGTGGCCTCTTGCTGAGACTCTTGGATGGACAGGATTTGATTTAGGCTTCTAAGTATGGGTTCCAGACCTGTACTTGGCCTCTTGTCTGTCTGTCTCTGCTTCTCCCTATCTCAGTAGAACATCTTGGACTATATTCTGCTTGACTCGTTTCCACTTAGCTGAAATAAAGACCCTAGGATGCCCCCTCTCCTGGCCTGCCTGAAATCTTTTGAGGTCAGACATGTCATTAAGCTGAGTTTTCACTTTGAGTTGGGTATTTTCACTTTGAGTAGAAATGGTGCTCTCACAAATCATCTTGCTCTGAGAGTCCCGAGGGCCAATGGCCTTGCTCTTCACTTTGCAGACTGATCTGCTCTGCTCATGGGTAGGAAGATGGCACCTGGCCTGGGATGGCCCACTTCTAAGAAGAGGCAGAGGAGGGAGGCTGGAGGCTAAAGTGTAAATACATGCTCTGGTTAATTAAGTCAGTCTGCTCCCTGCCAAATAACTGGATCCAGACTCACTAAATATATTCTACCTCCTCCTGCCTTTAGTCCCGAGCAGTCTGTTGGGAGTAGGACTAGAGAAGTTGTCAACTAAGGAAGGGGAAGTAGCAGTAACATACTGGCTGGGAGTAAGAACTCCTGAGTCCCAGTCCTGCTCTGTCAGTGACTTGTAGTGTCATTTGTCCATCAGGTCAGTTTCTTTCCTTGGGACCCTAATTTCTCCATCTAGGTATGTTACATAGATCATAGGTATGTTAAATAGATCATAGTTCCCAACCTTTTATACCAAGAATTCCCTTTTTTAATTCCAACCACACATACTGTATTTTGAAAGAGTTTGAATAAATGTCTAAATTGAAATCATAATTGCTCTTCCAGGTTTCCTTTTAAAAATTATACAAAGTATGAGATAATCAATGAAAATTAATCTGATCTGCAAATGCCTGAGCCTCAGTTTTTCAATCTATATTATGGGACCATTCCTCTTAGAGGCAGAACAGTACAGTAGAAACAACAGGGGCTTTAGAGGCAGATAGACATGAATTCTAAACTTACTAGCTGTGTGACTTTGGGCAAGTTATTCAAACTCTGTGAAACCCACAGTTTGCTCTTCTGTAAAATAAAACTAGTACCCCTTAAATGGTAGTTATTATCATTAATATTGAAAGCACCACATAATGATCTTTGAGTTGTTAAAAGCATTTTTCAAATCCATGATTTCATTTGATTCTCACTACCATCCTTTTAAGTACTGTCATTACCTTCATTTTACAAATGAAGAAACTGATGCTCAAAGAATGGTCATGTACTGGGTCAGCAGAAGTGCTTTTGACTCTCAACATGAGAGAAGCCAGTCTCGGCTAAGGCTCCTCATAGCTCCTAGCCACCAGCACCGGTTTGGGGCACATGAGTCTTTTCTTTCCATGTTATTCACAGCCCAACTGAAGAAACCCTCTGCAGCATTAGTCCATCAGCAGTTTCCCCACTGACCCATCTCTTAACATATGACCTAGCCAAAAGTTCTACTTGACAAAATATTCATCTGATGACTTCTAAATGCACAGAGTCTGAGGTTTTTTGAGTTTTAGGCTTAACAAGTCAGAGAAGCTCTCTTGGAGGTAATAAAGTGATTAAGAATGCAGGTTCTGGAGAGAGGTGGACCCTGGGCTTTATCACCAACTCACCACTTGACTTTGAACAATTCACTTCACTTCTCAAAGCCTGTTTCCTCATCTATAAAATGGAGGAATGGTTAAAGTGCTCAGCACAAAGTATGGTACTAGTGAGAACTCATTAAGCATTAACTATTAGTACTATATTAAAATTGCTATAACTTTTGGTACAGTGGTCTCTCACTTATCCAGAAGTCACTTACTCAGCATCTTCACACATCTGGAACATAGCTGAGAAAAAGGAAGGAAGCAAAAAATGCCCCTATGCAGTTAAAAAATACTGTGAAATCCCTAAATCAAAGCTTATGCATTTATTCATCAAAGAAGCACTCACACTATTAGACACAATCATAACAACCCAGGTCATCTACTTTCCAAACCACAGCAAATCAGAAAGGAGGTACAAGATGGGAGTGGAGGATTCCAAATTCAAGCACAATGACAGCAATAGGAAGTAAGAGTTAATAGTAGGGAGATAAGACAGAAAAACTATGAAGAAAAAGAATGAGAGCTTAAAGCCTGATAGTTGGGGCCAAACAGCAGGCAAACAGTCTCACATGCCTTTCTAACTCTAGGCAGCACCTTTGCATTACATCAAAATGCAATGACTGAGCCATAATGATGACCTCTAGCCAGTAAGAAAAGATTAAATTGTAGTTAGTGTCTCTTATTTAAGAAGGAAGCCCAAAACTCCATTAAAATTATTCTAGCACTTAAAAGTGTTAAGCTTTTCTATTTCTAGAAAAATTCACTCATTCCCTATTGATGTCAGGCAAAGAAGAAGTTGTTGCACCCATGAATGCTGAATTTAAAGCAGGATTCTGTTTGTCACTTTTCCTCCCCCTTACTTGGATGAGCCATAGAGCTCCCAGGCTTTGGTGATCCCAAGGGCCAGTCCCTTGCTGGGATTATTGGAGAGGATCTTGGCAGCTTCTTTGGTCTTATTCAGGACACTGAGAACATGTCTGTTGGAGGAGAAATGTCTGTTCAGTAATTAGATGGAACTGAAAGACCCCTCTGCCTCTGACTCACAGACACTTATCAGATGAGCATTAAAAAGCATCTTACCATCACAATCCTGTAGGATCCACCTCAGGATAGAATATGCTGGGCTGCCCTAACCCTGGCCTGTGGTGTACACACCCAGAAGAGCCCTGAGACTCTGTTTCCACCCCGCATCAGCCTCCCAATGAACTCCAGGTGCTGCCTAGAACCTTGCTGAAAACCATCTGGAATTTTTACAGCAACCTGGAGCATCACTGCTGGCTAGAAGTGGATGCTACTAGTGTCCAGCCCTCAGATGGGAAGCCTCTGCATCTTTTTCTGTTTGGATTCTGACTTCCTTTCAGGCCTTCAAATATATAAGCTCTTTTCTCACCTCAGGACCCTCACAAATACTGTTCTTTCTGCCCAGAATACTAACTTGTACAATGATGGGGAAGGATTACATGAACTACAAGGTCCCTTCTCTGAAATACTGATACCTAATTACAAGTGGAAACTGTGCTAGGAGGGTCGGACTGGGGGTGAGGTAGGGAACACATGAACCAGGGCCCAGGTAGGAAGGCACACAGAGTTGGAGTTCCCTGCCCCCAACTGTGACTGTAGGCTCATCAGGCTGTCATCCCACTGATGTGCCCAGGGCGGCCCAAGGGACCCACCGGTGCACAGATGGGGTCCGGGAGGCCAGGCCCCCAAAGCTGGCAGAGATGGTGTTGATTTCGATCTGTTTCAGGGCTGAGGAGCCATCTGCGTTGCGCTGGAACATGTAGTCTGAGCGATTCAGGCCCAGGAACACAGTCTGTGGGGAAAACTGAAGGCTGAGGACATTTGCCCAGGGACTGACTGAGGGCCTAGTCATGGAGCAGACAGACAGGTACCACGAACACTACGTAGAGATTAGAGGTGCTGGCTAACACTCCCGAACACAGTGGAATCATTGTTTTGGTCATCCCAGGATTGGCCACTGATATATACCCAGGGACCAATGAAAGGCAGATTCCCACGAGCTCAGGGCCTGGGCCAAATTCTTTTGGTAAAAAGAGAGAGAGAGAGAGAGAGAGAGAGAGAAAGATTGGGAGAGGCAGGTGCAGATTTGGGTGGAGTAAGGAATGGTTACCTGGGCAATGCCTTCTTTTAGGACTTGCTTGTGGATGTCATAGAGACGAGCAGTAAAGTTGTCCTTTTTGATGGTGCTAGAGGAAAAAAACAGAACAATTTTTAGGCTACATGGAACCTTAAAGCAAGGAGTCCCCACCCCTGTCTATGGACTACTGAATCCTCTGAGTCTACTGGCCCAAACCTGAACACCGAGACCAACCCCATAGAAAACAAGTGGTTTAGAACCCACCTTTAGAGCCAGGTGACCTGGGTTCAAATCCCAGCTCTACCACTCACTACTAGACAGCCTCAGAGAATCATTTCACCTCTCTGTGTCTCAGTGTGCTCAATTGTAAAAGGGAGAGGAAAATAATTATATTTACATCATAGAGCTGTGATGAGTAAATGAGATTACACGTACAGAATTGAACACTGTGTCTGGTTCCAACAAGAACTCAAAAATGGCAAGTGATATAACCATTCTACATTTGAATAGCTCTGATGGCCATAAGCTTTCTAACTGACCTAACATTAACTCTGTAGTTTCCGCTATACTTTGGACCCTCCTAGGGCAAGTCTTTTCTTCCTCTTCCATGGCAGCCCTCAGATTAGCAGATAGCAGTTATGCCGTGTGTCCCCATAGGAGTTTTTTGACTCTAGCTAAATTCCCTATTTTCTCCTTCAACTAGTCCTGATATGTGATTTCCTCAAGGAAGCCCTCCCTGTCTGGTTCAGGTCTCCTGGCTTATGTGTTCATAGCACTGTGGACCTCTTCTTTATAGCACTGATTGCAGTTGCAATTTTCCATTCTATTTGTGAGATCACAGTTGTCTCTTCTATTTGACTATAAACCACATGAGGGTACAGACCTATGCTGGCAAATCATCACGGCCTAGTATACTGCTGTGACATGTGATGTGTGGTAGGAGCCCATCCAGTATGGTTCTCTGGAGCCTCAGGGAGAGGCACCCACAGGTAACAAATACCACACTTGTCTCCCAAGATTCAGAGTGGTCTCTGCATGCCCGCTAAAGCCTTACTCTCCAGGTTCACTGTATTACAGGGATCCCATTACACCCAAGTAGCTCAAGCCTGCCCTGAAGTTCCTCTACTCTCCAGCCAGCTCTCTCACAGGATTTCACAGCCTTGGTGAGGAGGAGAGTGTCCAACTGGGCTTCAGGCTCCAGGAAAGTTGAGACATTTTCTCTCTTCTGAAGAGGTATTCCCCTTCAGTCCCGGACACTAGGGGGCTCTTCTCTCTTACAAGTTAGGGTTTGTGTGTATTTCAGAGGAGATGCGAACAGGGAAGGCAAAGGTTGCAGAGGTGGGCTGCAGGGGAGGTCTATCTAATTGCATCTTTAGGGTAAAAGTCACAAATCAGACTGCTCATATTCCCCACAATCCAGAATCACAGGTACAAAAGCCAGGCCCATTCCAAGAAGATCTGGGGGCAGGTGGCAGTAGAGTTTTTACATTCATGACTCATTGGATTTTTAGCTACAAGTCAATGGTTTCCAAACTTCTTACCATTATGATCCCTTGTCATAGTCACCTTCATAGCAGTGTGCTTATTTTAAAAAGATTTCGTCTCCAGCAAAATAGTTGTTTTCTTTTGAAAAATTAAGCATTCAATTATATGTATGTTTAATCTCTTGATATACATACATAATACACAAATCTACATATTTATATATTTAATTCTAATTTAATTATAAAAGAAAGAATTTAATTTTAAAGTAAAGAAATATCCCTTGCCCCAGGGCCTGAAGGGGAAAAAAAGATCAAAGGCAAAGAGACAGACAGCGGTAGATGGGGTGAGCCATTACCACGGTTCTGTATCCTTGTGCCCTGGGTGTTGCCCAATCTATACCCCATCCTGCCCAGAGATGAGAGACCTTGAGGCAACAAGAAAGGGTCATTGCTTAGGAGAAGTAGGAAATCTGACTTTAAACACAATAACCTCACCTGCCCTATGTTTTCTCTAAAACTAAGCTGACCTTCTTTAATTCATAATGGAAATTTCAGTCTTCAAAGCAGGGTGTCACAGATCAGTTAATCATGAAATGCCAGTGTTGGAAGGAACCTTAGATTTAGGCCAACCTCCTCATTTTATAAATGAAGAAATTGAGACCTGGAGAAGGAGACACCCCTGCTTGAGACCATATTATTTAATAAGTGGTACAACCAGGATTAGAAGTCAGCTCTCCTAACTTCTTATGCTACATTTTGTTTCTCCTGGAGGGTACCTGTATCCCACCCCACCATGTCAGCTGTCAGAGCAGCACCTCATGGCTCCCAAGTTTTGCAGGTTCTTGGTGTCCCATCACCCAATACCTGGAGAGAGTTTGCTCCAGAAAGGCAGCATTCTGGCTGACAGCATCCACCAGCAGGTTGAAGTCCATCTGCACGGCATAGGCCTGCTCCAGCAGGGGACCAGGGACCAGTGAGGGGAAGAGTGTGAATGGGGCATAGCTCACCACCTGATCAAGGAAAGAGAGCAGGCAGGGGTAGCACACTTGTGAATGGGTTGTCTTCCTGTAAATATAACTCCATGAAGTGTGGCCGACAGTTATTGAGGACACAGAAACTGCAGAATAGTGGTTACCTCTGGGAAGGGAGAGAAGGAAGAGAACAGGATGAGGAAGGGGCACAAAGAGGACTTCTAGACTCTGTAATATTTTATCTCTTTACATTAAAAAAAAAAGATCAAAAGCAAAATGGCAAAAAACAAATAACAAAAGAACACAAAAAAATTACTGTACACTTACTGAATGCAAGGTATTATTTTAAATACTTTACTTGGATTCATCATTTATCTTTATGAGGAACACACTATTGTTAAATATACTTAATAAATAGATAAGGGAACTGAGTTTCAGAGAGGTTAACTATCATGTCCAAAATTATATAAAGCTCTTAAGTAGCACTGGGATTTGAGCCAGGATGGTTACTAACCACACACACACACACACACACACACACACACACACACACTCACACATACCACCTCCTAGCCAGTTCATATCCAAGCCCAGTCCCCTCCCCTTGCCAGAGCTCACTCCCCAGTCCCCTTGACTTCTGGGGGAGAGAGAGTCCTGCTGGTAAAGCTACAGCAGAAGTAAAGTCTGGCCCCCAGATTAGAAGCTAGGAGTTCCCCCACCAACATTAGAGACGGTGACTCAGGTTGCCAGGCCTAGAGTTCAGCTGTATTCTGAGTTCTCTGGACTTTGGCAGAGCATCATCTAGAACACTATTTCTAGAAGGGGATAATGCATTCTAAGATTCCCAACAACAAATGAACTAGAACTTGGGTAAGAGATAAGATGACCTGGTGACTTACATTATGAAGCATTCCTGAGTTTAAACTGAGTTAATAAAAATTGGCCATTATGCTAGTACAAGTTTATGGTGTTAGAGCTTAGTATTTATATATTTATTTTAAAAATATTATCTTTAATAGATAATACAAACACATGATACAAAACTCAAAAGACAGAGAATATAATATGTAGTCAAAAGTATGTCTCATTCTCACTCTGGCCCCAATGACCCAGTTCTCCTCCCCAGAGGCAAATGGTATACTAGTGTCTCACATATCCTTTTAGACGAATGTATATGTATACATACATTATTTTCTCTTTTTTCACAGACACTGAATGAAGAATATGATACATACATTGTTCTGTCCTTTGCTTTATAAGTACTTTCGGGACATTTCCATATACATTCAAATAGAGCACTTTCGTTTTTTCCAATGGCTGTATAGTGTTCCATGCTTTGGCTCTACCACAAATTTTTTAATTTAGTCTTCTATTATGAACATTTAAATGGTTTCCTTTTTCCCCCCATTACACAATCAATGCTTCAACGAACATCCTAGAATATACATTCTGGGTATTTTGTGCATGAGAAGGTATATTTCTAAAAGTGGAAATGTCAGGTAATTAGGGTAAATCCATGTAAAATTTTGGTAGACAGTTCCCAAACTGTGGTCCTCAGCATCTTTTTTAAGACAAAACTGAGGATGTGTATTTGTGAGCGTAAGGTTTTTCAGCTTGAAGACTATGAGTTAGAGTGTGAATACTACTGATTATGTAAGGGGTGACCTAATACCCTAAGTGCATGTGTGATGACTACAGGGGCGTTTCCTTGGCTTTCAAACTCAGAACTCTGCCTCTTCTAACAAGTCCCAGTTGGCCATAAAAACTCTCCAAAATTTTCCTGGTAAGACTTTTCTCTGACTCTGTCTGTGAATGGGTTGCCTTCACAGACTCGTTATGCCCACTTGAATTTGGGATCGACAGGATATAGTTGTTCTCCTCTGTCCATATGCTAAATGCAGAAACACTGACAGAGTCGTATTCTTCTACCGTAGTAAAAACTATAGCACCTGCATGACAGTAAACACTCTGCACAGTCAGGGAAACAACAGACTTACGAGAAGAAAGAAGAACTCTCATTTTATCTTTAAGAGGAGCAGTCAGAACTCTGCTCTGGCCAATTGTTGCCATGCAGGAAAGTGGACCAGGGTGCCAGCTGATCTGATTTTTCAAGACAAGCTAGGTTTCTAGATTTTTTTTTTAATTTCATGATTAAAAGAAAATGTTGATATTGACTTTTTAAAGACTCTCTGGTAAAATGAAACCAAAAAATACCTGTTAACTATGCTTGCCTCTGGGTAGGGAAACAGTGGCTGGAGGAAGAAGACTTCTGTATTACTCTTTGGATTTTGTACCCTGTTCAAGTGTATTTTTAAAAAATTAATTAACTTCCTAAACACTGCAGGAGTCAAATATTCAGTCTGAACATGGCTGGTTTGAGGCCCTGATCTACAGAATAAAGATCACACGCTTCTTCCCCTCAGTCTCCAAAGCCTCTTGGCTGTCTGACTTTGTCCTGCCTTCTTTCCCACTCTAACCACATCCATGACCTGCATTCAGCTGCATTCTCTTAAAAGACCCCTCAGTATGGATCAGAACATTAGTCCTCCTTTAAGATCTGTCAAAATTAAACACTTTTTGCCCTTTCCTATTTTGAGGCCTCTGCTATGCTATTCCTTTCCCCCATTTGTCTTTTAAGACTTAGTTCAAATTCCACTAATGAATTCCTCCTTCCAGGTGTCCTCTACAGTATCGTGGGAGGGACAGTAAATCATGGAAGTTCAGAGCATGAACTCCTTGGGTTTGAATCCTGGCTCTGCCAATTATACCACCATTTAAATTACCTCGAGTAAGTGACTTAACCTCTCTGGACTTTGGTTCCCTCATCTTTGTTATGGTGAAGATTAAATAGTGATTCCAAACTGCTCAGAATAGTGCCTGGCGCATAGAAAATACTCAGTGAACGATAGCTAGTATTGTGCAGTAGGCTGTCTGTATTTCCTCACAGAACCCATTATTTAATTTTGTTTTATGGTATATTCTCCAACTAGACCATGAGCTCCAGAGGTCAGGACTCACTTCTGTCTCCCATCTTATCTAAAAGGGGCAGTCAGAACTCTGCTCTAGTCAATGGCTGCCATGCAGCAAAGTGGGCCGGGGTTGCCAGCAGATCGGATTTTTTAAGATAAGCTGGGCATCTAGATATTTTTTTAATTTCATGATTTAAAAAAATACATTCTATGCCTAGAATGGCTCAGCATAGAACAGGCACCTGGTAAAGATTTGGAATGAAATCACCCCCACCCCCGGACCCCACCGCCACTTCCTGTCTTTCTTTTTTTTTCTGGACTGGAAATCTCATTGAGGACTATGCCTTTTCTATGCTCCATTGACTTCCAAAAACACCAGGTGTTGGACCTTCATACAATACCTGTTAATGATTAACACGAGAAATAAAATGTTGGAAGGGAAAATTGCTACATCCTGGATTCAGAGAAGCAGTTCACAGAATCTAAGGTTCACAAACCGATCAGTTCTATTCCTAGAGCCAGAGGGCACACCTTCCACAGTATCAGCCGGCCTATGGTGAGAGCCATTCTTATTCACTGAGGCCTCAGCAAACACTGAGTCTAAAGTCTCCACCAGGCCCCTAACTAAATTCTGGGCACACAGAGACAAAAGAGAGTGTAGCTCAGTAAAAAGGAAGATGGTGGCAGCTCTTCAGTTACTAATCTGGAGAGCCATCAGTATAATGCTAAGGAAAAAAAGCAGATTTTGTCTAGTATGCTTCTTTGTGTAAACAGAGGGAAAAAGGAATATATATCTATTTTCTTACTATGAATAAATGTTTTATTTATAAAACATAGGTTCCCTTCAAGGTAGTAGAACTGGGTGGCTAGGTAATATGGAAGGGAGGGTTAAACTTTTATACCCCTTGGATTTTGAAGCGTGAAAATGTCTCACCTAGTTACAAAATAAAAAGTTCACACACAAAAAAACTTTTGTTTTCTTTTAAAGAGTAAGAATTTTTTTTAAAGGTGTGGTTTGGACTCAGCAGTTCTACTTTTATGTATCAACCATAGAGAAACACTCATAATGAGAGAGGAGGCACTGCCTTAAGGAGTTATCCACCCATTTCTAGCATGCCAGAAACTTCCAGCCCAGGTCCAAGGACACTCCCATAATAACCACACTCCCATGAAAAACTTAACTTCCTGAACCCTTGGAACTTGGGCAGATTCATGCTAATTCTTCTTTTTCTGTAAAAGCCCGCCAAGAATTCCCGCCAATGCATTAGAACCGCCAATCAAAAGGCGACACAATTATTGCTCCTTTGTCTGAAAGCCTGTAAGTCCTATGAAAGGACAGGACCAGAGTAAGTCAGGGAGCTCAGCCATTTTAGACTTTTGTCTGCCACAGCTCTGCAGCAGAATAAAGAACCCCTTCCTCTTCTATCTTTGTTGTTCGGGTGATTCTTTCTCTCTGCCAGGCCTAGATTTCTGCTACAAGATAGGTGCCCCAATAGGCATGTAATGTGGATGTTCCCTGTTGTGCTATTTGTAGTCATAAAACATTGGAAATCACTTAGTTATCAACAGAAGAAAGTTAAACTGTGATCCACCCATCCCTGGAATACTATACATCAGAATGAAGCTGATCCTAATGGAGGGAGTTGGAAAGAGTTCTAAGACATATTATTAAATAAAGAACAAAAACACATCACAGAATAATATGTATAATCCAACTTGTTATTTAAAAAACTATCTATTTCTTTATATAATTTATATGTATATAAATACACAGAGAAAGACAGGAGGATATACTAAAACCAATTACAGAGAAGGCAGTGTAATTAGGGGGTCTTAAAAAACAATAGCTCATTGGACAATGTGCTTCACAGGAATTATCTTTTTGTTTTTAAAAAATTCAGGAATTATCTTCTAATTCTCTTACCAACTTGATGAGGTAGGTCACATTATTATCCCTTTTTAACATTTGAAGAAACTGTAGCTGAGAGAGGTTAAATAACTTGCCTAAGTCACACTTTAAACTCCAGACTTAAATTTGATTACTCTAGCATACTGTGTTTTATTTCATGTACTTATAGTGATCAATTTTACCTACTGATAAAAGATAAAATGAAGAGAGTTGGTATCTAACCCAAAGGAGTTGCCTCCAGCCTGGCAGTGGCCAGCCAGATAATGGGCAGTAGGACCCAGGGGAATGTATTCAGTGTTATGGGGGTGGGACGGGGGGGGGGGGGGGCGTGGCTGAGGCTTACTTCTGAGGAGCTGGGCTCCTTTGAGGTCCTCAGCAACACTCCCTCAGCCAGGGCCCGGTCTATGGCTTGCTGTGCCAGCTCCTCCAGCTGCTGCTCATCTAGCAAGAAGCTTTCCCAGCTGCTGGACATCCCAACCTACAACAGGAGAGAGGAGGGCTTGGTGACAGATGGCCCAGGGCCCAGCAATCACCGAAACTGGCAGCATGGTACAGGGGAGCAGAGTGAACACTGGCTGGCAGCGCTTATCAAGTTCTATTGAGCACAAAACTGAAAGCCTGACAAAGCAATTCCACTGTCACTCACTCTTTTGATTCCTAATACAACGATGGCATTATTCTCATTGTAAGGAAGCAGAGGCTCAGAGAGGTGAAATGACTTGCTCAAGTTAATAACTAATAAAACTTGGACTTGAACCAGGTCTCTCGACTCCCAGCTCAGTGCTTTTCATTGGAGAAAGAGGCACAAATGTCATATGTGATTGGGGCAAGTTCCTTCCCCTCCCAAGCAGCAGATTTTCCACCTGTCAAAGAAGGGGAATGGGGTAGACCAGTGGTTTCTAAACCTAGCTGAATATTCTGGGGGGCTTGGGAAAGAATACAGATTCCTGGGCCCCACTCAGAGATTCTGATTCAAGAAGTCTGAGGGGAGGGAGGGGCTGAAACTCTCTTTACAAGTTTCCCTGGGATGGGAACCACTGTAATAGATTATTAATTTCCCTTCCAGCTCCAACAACTCATGTTGGCAGATCTCAAATAAATCATGTGGAAGTGGGGAAGTGGGAAGAAACCCTTTGTGAAATATGTACAATGAAATGCAGATAAGATGGACTCCTCCCCAATATCAAAAGCAAACTCACTAGCAGGAAATGATTACATTCCTTTAGGAATATCTATCATCACAGTACCAAAAGACAGAAAATGTTCTTGAGAACTCACATTTAGCAGGCTAAAAATAACTGAAAACCAAGTGCTCAATGTAATAGGAGGAGGAGTCCAACTAGCTGGCCAGAGACAAAAAGAGGTGAACCAACTCATACTTTGATACTCATTCACTTTGCAGCAGACCCTAGGCCTAGAGTTTTAAGATCTGGATAAAAATCTGGAAGCACCAGTCATTAAATTTGTTCTGCCCTACTGTCATTTGATTTTAGGAACAGAACATGGCTGCCCAGTTCAGTAGTCCCTAGGAAGAGAGCTAGAGAATAACAGGTAACCTCTATCATGGTCAGCTCTATCTTCCCCTCCTCATGACAGGCCTGATGTAGACCAATTATGAAAGTCAGCTAGCCTCAGCACAATGAAAGAATGAGCATGTGATTTCAGGATGGTCCTGACAACATCTCTGTTGGACGAGAGACAGATAAGGGCAGTCACAGAGAGAACAAAGTTCTGGAGTCAGTCGGACCTGGGTTTGAGTCCACAATAATAATATTACTTTCTTTGTAAGTGAGGTCACCTTGTGGATTAATGAGAAAAATGTGTGTGCAAGTCCTTAGCAGTGTTTGGAGCTCTATACATGGGAGCGTCTTTTTTGGCTGTGACCACTCCACGGTGGTCTATCAGAGGTCATACAGCAGGCTGGTGGCAGGGCCAGGACTAGAACCTGAGACTCTGACATTACCCCCCACTCTCCACAACTCTGGATTGTAACATGTCTGGCTGCTGCTGGGCTTTTGTTTAGTTGGCAAACACGGATTGGCATCCGATACCAGGCCCTTGCTAAACACACAAAGATGAGACAAAAATAATCACTATGAAAAGTGTCAGTTGGACCCTTTGATTATCTCATTCTACACTAATAGTCTCAACCATTCTTGTGGCTTTCTGTTTTACCAATGAGATTCAAACCTATGCCCTTATAGCAGTGCTTTCCTGACCTTCAAACTAGAATATCCAACCGCTTACTGGGTGTCTTCACAGAACCAGAGTAGAATTTGTCGTTGTCTCCCCCGCAAATCTGCTCCTCTCCTGATGAATTCCACCCAGGCACCCAAGACTTGTATATACTTCTCTCCTATGCCCCATTCTCTCCAAATCCTGTGGATTCTATCTAAATATACTCATACAGACAGTCCTTTGAAGTCCTTGATTTCTCTCCATCTCCACTGTTAGGAGCCTAGCTCTGACTACCATCATCTCTTCCCTGCCCACTAGACAAATTCCGAGTAAGGTATTTTCAGTGATCAGGATACACCAGCCTCCCTCCACCTTCCTGGTCTTGGCAGGTGCTACTGTTTCTCTTTGGAACATTCCCCACCACTCATAACCAGCATTTATGACTTCGTTTTAGATGCTGTTACTGTTCTCTATAGCCCATTAGTTTTCCCTGCACCCTAAGAACAGTGTCTGTCTCCATCACTTCTCTGCCTCCAGCGCCTACTACCATATTCAGTGAATGTTAAATGAATAAACGTGAATGAATAACACTGGAGTCAGAGCACCAAAAGTTTTAAAATGCCCACAAGGAAGCCCGGCTGGACCTCTTGCCGAAGGCTAGGCCAGTGCCTGCGTGGGGTCCGGAGCAACGACACGGTCTCCTGCACAGGCCTAACCCACTTAACGGGCTTGCTCGCTCCCACCCTGCACAAAGTTTGGTCCTAATCGCTCCTTCTTTTTGTTATTATTATTATTACTATTATTGTTATTATTTGAACTCCTACTCTAGTCTCACCGGCACCATGTTCCGGCCCCATTTGAAGTCAAGAGGTCTGGAAAATAATCAACGCACGCCAGCCCAAGCCTCTCACTGGACACCAGTTTCCCACTTTCTGCCGTTGAATTTGATCTGCAAGACCTAGCTTCCAGGTTTCCAATCACTGGCAAGTCCGCGTCCTCACGTCCTTCCTCCGGAGGAAACATGACCCGTGCCGGCCGCCGTTGCCGCGTCCCAACCTACTTGATCGTGGTCCCGTCGTGCTCCGTACTCAAGCTCCTCGCGCCGTTACCTGAGGTTCAGTGGGGCGGGGTCGCCATGCAACCCAATGCGCTTGCGCGGACCGCCCCTGAGGCCCCTAAAGAGCAAGGAGGGGGAGGAGACCCATGTTCGTGGAGCTGAACGGCGGCCGGGAAGGGGCAGTCCGTGTGAGCGCAGCCTTGGCATTAGGGGTGCTTCGGGTGGAGTCAGGTGGAAAGGACCTTGGGAAGGAAGGGAGGAGTCACGGTTGGTCCGCGGGGAGCTGCGGGTTTGCACAGCTCGTAGGGCTTCAGAGCTGGTGACGTGTAGTGTAAGATGGGGAAACTCATACCCAGAATGGGACAGTCACCACCTCGGAGACACACAGCTGGTGGGGACAGGTGTGATAATAGAGTCTCAGAAAGGGACAGGGTCCCATAACACGTTAAGGGCTGAGCCAGTTTTGGAACCAGGCTTGTTTTCCAGCCAGCCGAGTCCTAGAAAAGTCCACCTGATTTCTCTAACCCCGGGACAGCTGCAGGAAAAACCTTACAGGAAAAAGGGAAGCATTTTCATTATTCCAGCAATTTTAAAGTTAGGAACGTTTGAGGGTGACCCAGTAGTTCTCAAAATGTTCAATATCTCTTGCATCAGGATCTGAGACTGCTTTTTTGATTTTGTTTTTAAGCGCAGATTCTTGATACCTACCCTCACCTCACCCCGTGGCCGCTTCCCAATACTTTAATTGCTTTCTTTCTGGGTTGTAATAGGCTTCTCAGTCTGAAGTACCTGGTTAAATTTTAGTTAAACTGAATTTCAGACCAGGCTGGGGGGAATTAACCATGAATAACACACAGTTCCTGCTTTCACATCTGATTAAGAAGGTAACACCAGTAAACAGGGCTTTTCTGGGGTTTCAGGAAAGAGTTTGAAGTTGTAAAGATGAGTAGAAATGTGTAGGCAGTGAGGTAGGGGTATAGGTGAGAGACAGGAATGGGGGTAGTGTTCCAAGTAGCATGAACAGAAACAGCAAAGGCAAATAATTCTGAGTGTGCCTGGGCATGTTTTAGAGACAGGAGTTTGGTATAGATACTGAGGAGGGTTTGGGAGTTGAAGCAGGCTGTTAGGAGCTCAGTCTGGAAAGGGAGCCTTGGATACCAGGTTAAGGAGTCTGGCATTTTTCCACTGAACAGTGGAGAGCTAAGTAGTTTTAAGCAAGGGAGAGACATGGTCTGTTTTGTGTGTTAGGTGCTGGTTACATTGTGGCAAATGATGGAAGTGGGACCACTATACCAGAGCGCGCTCTGAGGGGATGTGAGATGATGAGGCAGCCACTGAAGGCATGGAAAGAAAGGGTCAGATTAAAGGATATACGAGAATAGGAGGGAGAACTACCACTGATTTCAAATTAGTGGCCCAGCCCAGGGGGCAGGATGCATCTAACTAAGGTCTTAAGTAAAGCCTTCACATTCTCTGTCTACAAGGCAGACTGAGCCTCCAATCTTGTTGGGCGGAAGGAAGGAATATGTAGTCTGGTTATTACAACAGTGTTTCCATGATGTCTGTCCTTCCTTTGTCTCCTTTTGTACCTGAGGGACAGTATGAAGCAGCAGTTACTATAATAGGCCCCAGGTGGCAGGAAAAGCCCACTCTGTTAACCAGGAACAAAGAAAGCTATTTCTAGTGCAGCATGAAATTAAAAATAAAAAAATCATGATCCAGGGTTTTCTATGCAGATTTCCCTCTCCCAAGATGGGTGCCAAATGATGTATATCAGGTGTCTATTGGTGAGATTTGGGGAGGATTCCAGACCTTAACAGCCTTTTGGTTGAGTCCCCTCACATTGTGGCAGGTAAGGTATTTTTATTCCTATTTTGTAATTGTGGTAGCAGAGCCTCAGAAGTTATGTGACATGTTCAAGGGGACTCAGTTTGTGGTGAGAGTGGGAGAGAGGGGCCCTTGGCTAAGGGTCTTTTCAGCAAGGCTTTGCCCTTCTGCTCCCTCGGCCGTAAGACTTGCTATGATTCATTCCTTATTTTTCAGATGTTTCCTCTTCCCCACCCCATCAATCCAAATCCCAAAATCCTGTGTATTTTCGTAATAACACCTATTAGTATCTGAAATTATTAACTGTGTATCTGGTATTTCCCTCCGGGGACACGTGAGCTCCAGGGACAATGTCAGTCTTGTTCACCACCTGAAATTGTGCCTGCCACATAGTACATGCTCAGTGATTGCTGAATGATGAAAATAAGCTGGGGAGGGAGGAAGGGAAGGAAACCAACATTAGGAGAAAGCCCAGAATGTTTCAGGTGCTTCTCATAAACTACCTCATTTAATCTCACAGCCTTTCATAGTGGATACAGCAGTTCCTCAAATAACTTCATTTCGTTCAACGTCATTTCATTTTAATCATAGGAACTTAACTCCTGTTTGTATGAATTAAGCTATGACAAAATTGGTTTCATTATTGTTCTTGGTTTCGTCATTTTGCTTAAAAGTCACACAACCTCTTGATAGCATTAAGTGAGGACTTACTGTACTGTATCTCTATAGAGTGGATAAGAAAACATGCTAGGTCAAGTCAGTGGTTTGTTACTTTTGTTACCATAGACTCCTTTAAGAATCTCCATTAGACACAGACTTTTTGCATACCATGCAGAGGAATTAACAGCCCCCCTACATCCCATTAAGGGATCCCAGATCAAGGAACGCAGGATTAGAGAATTTGCCCGAGGTCTCTCTGGCCTCAAGACTTTGCTGATTCCTCACTCCGTGGCAAGGATAGATTTAGTAGACCATAGGGAACCTGCTGAAGATTCTGGAGCAGAGGGAGATCATGATGCATTGAGCCTTTGATGTCTCAGACCTGCATTCAAATCCTTACTCCACCAACTAGCAGTGTGAATGTGGACAAGGATTCTCACCTCTCTGAATCCCACTTCCCTCACTTTCAAAGTGGAATCTTGTCTTTTTCCCCCTAAGAATAATTAATCTTTATTGGTCTGCTCTCTAAGTGCCAGGTACTTGGCTAATGGCTTTACAGTTAACTCACATTTCACCACAACACCATGAGGTCAGAACTGTTATCATCTCCATTTTACAGCTGAGGAGTTGGAGATTGAAGAAGTGTCTTGACTTGTGAAAGATCAGGCAGCTTCACACTGTTCGCCCGCTTGGCTCCCACTCACCCATGTTGGGATGTGCCATGAGCTGAGGTTTCCCACAGTTGAACTTTGAATCCATGACAGTCTCTGTTCTTGGGATTCGTGGGAACATTTGAGTGAATTAGGTGAAAAAAGACAAGGAGGGCTGCATTGCAGTGTGGTTGGAGGCCAATCCCTTAACTCTGCATATTGCCTCTCCCCTGTGAGGGCTTCTCTCCAAGCCTGAACCTCTTGATTGGAACATCGTGCCATCCCAGGGTCTGCATTGCACGTGGTCTGCGACGCACACGTGCTGCTGTCTCCTTTTAGCAATGACATCACCCTGCTCGGTATCGTTGTTTATGAGGCTGTCTCCCCACTTGGCTGGGGTGGGGGGCACTGCTTGACCATTCAGAGTGGAATTCCTCTGTCTCCCAGCCCCTAGTGTAGGCCTGGCCCAGCAGTGCTGCTCCGGAAATGCCTGCGGAATCAAAGCGAGGACTCTCCCATGTGTTGAGGATTTACTGTGTGCCAAGCCTGTCCTGGACACTTTATATGTGTTATCTCATTTACACCCCCGCTGTAATTCTGGGAGGGAGAAGTTGCTGTCCCTGTTACTAAGAAGAAACAGAGATTCAGCTGGGCTTTGCCTTAGGCCCAGTTGTGATGATTGATGGCACCAGGACTCACTCTGGGGCCTGTGCTCTCATTGTGTATAGGCTCTGAAAGCCATGGGCTAAAAAAGGGGAGACGTGCTCCTCAGCTCCCAGGATGCTCAGAGACTTTCTACTAACAAGCTTCTAGTCTAGCTCTTTTTCATCCACGAGGAAGCAGAAGCCCAAAAAAGGAGAAAGGCCTGGCTTACAGCCGCTCTTCTTCACTTACTACTTAACCTTATCCACTTACTTTTGAGCAGGATGGGATCCAATTTCACTCACTATTATATAACACCCAGGTAGCCCAGTGCCTGGTCCAGGTCATCACTAAGTAAATACTTTTAAATTTTATTTATTAGGAAAACATTGAGAAAGACATAAAGATTAGTGTAAAAGGAACAACCATACACCCACCACTCAGCTTGCAAAATAAAACATTGCTAATTAAGCTGAAGGTCCTCCATAACTGCACACCCCTGGAAGTAAAGACTCTCCTGATTTTGGGGTTTATTATTCCTATGCAATTTTTTATTGAGATAAAATTCACTTACCATAAACTTCCAAACTTTTTAAGTGTACATTTCAGTGGTTTTTAGTATATTCACAAGATTGTGCAACCATCACCACTATGTAATTCCAGAACATTTTTATCATGCCAGAAGAAATCTTGTACCCATTAGCAGTCACCCCCCGCCCCACCGCTGGCAACCCCTAATCTGCTTTCTGTCTCTATAGATTTGTCTACTCTGGACATTTAATGTAAATGGAATCTGTATGTGACCTTCTGTGTCTAGCTTCTGTTACTTACCCTAATGTTCTCGAGGTTCATCCATGTTGTAGCTAATATCAGTATTTCATTCCTTTTTATGCCTGAATAGTATTTCATTGTGTGGTTATATCACATTTTGTTCATCCATCCATAAGCTGATGGACATTTGAGTCGTTTCCACTTTTTGCTATTACAACTAATGCTGTGAACATTCATATGTGGATGTATGCTTTTAGTTCTGGGCGTGGATTTGCTGGGTATATGGTAAATCTATCTTTAACTTTTTGAGGAACTGCCAGACTGTATTCCAAAGTGGTTGCACTAGTTTACATTCCCACTGGCAACGTACGAGAGTTCCAGTTTTTACATCCTCACCAATACTTGTAAAAAATTTAAAAATTGGAATATGTGATGCCAAGGGGGGAGAGAGAACATTTATAGAAGGGACCTAATTCAGCTAGTGCAGTCAAGGGAGTCTTCCTCGAGGATGTGATATTTGAGCTAAGACTTGAAGGACAAGGAGGACGTACCCAATGCCCTAGCTTGGGGAAGGGTTATTTCAGGTGGAGGGGACAGTAGGGGCAAAATCCCTGAGGCAGAAAGGAGTTTGATGTAGTTTATAAATTCTCAGAAGGCTGGAGTATCTGGAGTGGCGTGAATGAGAGGGTAGAGCTGCCTGAGTCTGAGGAATTGGCAGGCCTTCTAGGCCAGGTTCAACAGATGGGTCTGTAGTCCACAAATTTAAGTAAGGTCCAGGGACTCCAGAGACACTCTCTTCTTGCATGTCCCTAAGGATTGGGGGTTGGCTTACTTGGGAATGACTGAATCCTAATACCAGGTCTAGGAAAGAGAATAGAGTGGATGGGGAGAGTTCTCGGCATCTGTCCCTAGACAGATGGAACAAGAATTTGGAGGGTGTGGGAAGCCTCAGCCCCTCAGGACACAGGTGTAAGATGGCACCTCAAACTGAGGGCTGTGCAGATGTCCTTCAAGAGGTAAAGGGTTAAACAAACTGTGGTACATCTATGGTATGGAATGCGGCTCACAACAAAAAGGAACAAAATACTGATATAAACAACTTGGATTAAACTCCAGCCAATCTCAGAAGTTTATATATGGTATGGTTTCATTTATGCAACATTTTTGAATTGACAGTTTTAGAAATGGAGGCAGATTGGAGGTTGCCAGGGCTTAAGGATAGGATGTTGTTGGAAATGTTCACTGTCCTGACTGGCGGTGGATTCAAGAACCTACTCAGGTGGTAAAATTGTGTAGAACCTAATACACACGCATGCACACCTGCATATGTATATATTAACTCCACATAACAACCCCATGAAATCAGGTTATGCCCATTTTATGATGGGAAGTGAAGCTCCAACAGCACAAGGTCACATAGCAAGTAAGAGACAGAACTAGGCAGTCTGACTCCAGACCCAGTGCTATCATACCTTCTTCTGCCATCTGTTCCCCAGACCTCCTATTTTTGGCTTCCTCTCTCTTCCATACACTGACCCTCCCAGGCCTACTCCATGCTACTGTTTCTACTCTCCCCTTGCCCCAGCTCCCCTTGCCCATGTCCTTGGCCCCCAGCCCTTCTATTCATATTCTGAGCATAGTTTGGAGCTGGTGTTGGGCCAGATTATCTAGATGGTGACCCCTAGGGGGACATCTGGTACTCTAGACCAGTGTCCTTCAGCCCTACCTATTCCACCCACCTGCCTGACAAGCAGAATCTTGGAGGGGCTCACCACCCAGTTCCCTGGACATGGACAGAATATGTGTGGCATGTGCAGTACAGAGGATAAAGCCAGCAGGATGCCCATACCTGTCAGGGAGGGCAGCATGCCAGGGTGTGGGGGCAGCACTGGGCCTCCCAAAGTTGGGTGGTTCTGGAAGCTGATATGAGCAGCAGCAACTGCTGGCATTATCTGAGCTCTAAGAATAGCTTGGGCTGAAGAGTTGGGGGCTGGGGCCAGGGAAGAGGGCAGGAGCTTATTTCCACTACCCTCTCCACCCCTGTTGCTTGGCCTAGAAACTGGGAAGCCTCCCTTCTGGCTCACCATTTGCCCTGGGGTGGTTTTCATGAACACATCTTGTCCACTATTGGGCTGGAGGAAAGAGGGTGTCTCAGGGACTCAGACCCAGGACTGAGAGCGATTAGCCCACTCCCTGAGGTCTAGCCCTCCCCAGGCCCTCCCCACTGACATGGAGTAGGGACTTGCTTTTTCAAGAATGGTGTTGGAAGTGACCCTTATTCATTTAGCAAGCAATTAAGAAATAGGTAATAGGGAGTTTCTGGTGGTGTAGTGGCTTAAGGCTTCAGTGCTGGCGCTGTCAATGCTGCAGCCTGGGTTGAATTCCCAGCCAGGGAGCTACACACACACACACACACACACACACACACACACACAAAATTGAAAAAAAAAAGAAATAGGTAATACATACACGTGATTCAAAATTCAAAGGTATAAAAGGGTATGCAAGGAAAACAATGTCTCCCTCCTTTCCCCAGCCCCCAGCCACCTATTCCCTTCTGCAGAGGCAACCATTCTTACCAGTTTCTTGTTACTGCCTTCCAAAGGTGGGCTCTCCATAGGTTAGCACATAAATGCACAAGTCTTCTCCCCCCATTTTTACATGGGGGAGAGCCTATTTCATACATTCTTCTGCTCCTCACTTTTTTTTACTTAATGATATATCTTGGAAATAACAGTAATTTATTGAGTTTCTATTATGTGCCAGGTGCCACTGCAAGCACCTCAGATGTTTTAGCTCATATAGTGCTCATCAGAATTGTTGTGGTAGGTGCTCTTTATGAATCTCCATTGTTAAGAGGTTAAATAATTTTCCGAGATTTCATAGCTGGTAATTGGCAGAGCCAGGAGTCAATCCCAGGCAGTCTGACTTTAAATAAAATACTCTTTGTCACTCATGTATGAGTTACATCACTCCATAGCATGCCCTCACTCTTCGTAAGGGCCAAGGTAAGAAATGTATATAGGTGTATACGTGCTGTGGCCAGGCTCAGGCTGGGATCCAGTAGATAATACGAAGGACCTTTGCCTTCATGGTACTGGTAACCCAATTCCCATGAGTGTCTGTCAACCCAGGCAGGAGGAGGGAAATCCACATGCACATATACTCACTCACATGCTCATATACAGATCTGCTGTTCGCACACACTCTGGTCCTTTATCCACTGTCCCTTACTTACACAGCCTATGAGCTAGAAGGCCTTAGAGCCCAGAGCTATAGGTGGAAACATGGAGGTCCAGACAGAGGTAGATATGAGATCACAATGTGGCCTTTGTGAAGCTCATACCCTTGCCCCCTGGGATCCATTTCAGCAGGGCTGGTTGGGGGTATCTTTAATCCAGGGCCTCAACCATTGTTTGAAGTTGGGAACAATTGAAGGGCAAGGGAGCTATAGATAGATCCACAGCTGCTGTCACCTGTTCCAGCCTGGGCACTGGGCCTGAGCATTGTCTACATGGGGGCACTCTATCAGCGAAGGCCCACTGGGTGTAGGAGTTTGGCCCAGCTCAGTTCTAGAAAGACTGAGTCAGAGACCAAGGGAGAGAAATGCAGATTCCCAGAGGGCAAAGAAAGAGAGTAACACAGAAAGACCAACACCCTTGAGAGAGACACAAGAGGCTCCCACCAAATGCCCAAAATGGCTGAGACTTGCTGGGGGTGGGGGCATAGACAGCTGCTGAGTCAGTGAAGCCCTGAGATAGCAATCAGAGAGGCAGACAAGACCCCAGGCTGGGGCCCAGACCAGTTCAGTCTAGCAAAGGTCTTTCTGACCCTCCCTCCATCTCCAGGAGGGCTTCACTCATACATTTCTCCCTGTGGCAGCCACGTGCCATATTCTTCTAAGGCTGTCTTGGGAGGTACTCTTGTGAGTGCTCCGGGAGGCCCCTGGAGCCTTTGAAAGGGAAAGTTGGTTCTGCAGGGTCTAGTCATAGCTTTAATTCACCTGATGACCTTGGCTAAGGACCTGCCTCTTCCCCTGTGCCTCAGTTTTTCCAACTGTTCAATGAAAGAGTTGTTTCACATGATCACTAAAGGGCCCTTTCATCCTCTGATGCCTGTCAGGACATGTCCCCTCATGAGTCTAACCTCCCTCCCTCTTGCTACAGCTGAGTCCACAGTCCCCTCCTCTACTTGCCCTTCGTGAGGATGGGGGACAGCTGGTTTCCCTCCCCCTTACCCAGTAACCTTTCAACCATAAATCCATGCTGAGGCGTCTCTCCTCCGGATAAACAGCCCCGATGCCTTTTGGCTGCCCTCATCCTATTTTCTGCTTGAAGCATCAGAGCTGAGGCCCACTCAGGCCCTCTGCAGCTGCCCTGGGCCCCAGGAGGGGGGACAAGCCATGGACAAGCGGGGGCCCCACCACCCCCGTGGTGGCAGGGTATAGGGCCCCTGTTCGGGCCTGACCACCTCGCAGGTGGACCATTATGGCAGCCGCCTCCTAATCGGCCTTCCTGCCACCGGTCTCTCCCCTTCAGTCCGTCCTCCACACCAGCTGCCACAGGGATCTTGTGAACCCATAAATCTGACCACACTGTCAAATGCCCTTGCTCAGAGCTCTTTGATGAAGAAAATAAAATAAAAATGCCTTTGATGGCTCCCCAACTCCTGCAGGATAAATCACCAAATCCTAATCTGGTGTTTGAAGCCCTTCACAGTCCAATCCCAACCACATCCAGCCTCACCTCCCTAATGCCCACTGTGGCTCAACCTCAGCCTGTGTGGCGGCTCCAGCCTTAAAGTCTGTGTGCATGCTCTCCATCCCCTCTCCTCTACCTTCAGTGCCTCTCTATGGCCAGGTTCCTCCTCTCCCACCAGGATGGCCACAGTCTCCTCACTGCTCTGCCTGTGGCATCTCTTGCTGCTTCCAGTCCATTCTCTATATGGCAGCCAGAGTGATCATCACTAAACTTCAGACTGCTTACTCTCCAGCTTTAACAACTTCCCATTATCCTGCGATAAAGTCCAGAGTCCCTTCCAACTCCTACAAGACTAAGTGATCCAGCCCCTTGCCTACCTGTTCAGTCCCACCTTGTAAAACTTTCCCCTCGTTCCCACGCCAGCACCACTAGCATTGTGATGGCTTCAAACACCCACCAAGCTATTTTCTGCCTCAAGGCTTTTTATTTACTGTTCCTTTTGCTCTTAGCCTGACTGTCTCCTTCTTATCCTGCAGGTACCACCTTAAAAGTCACCTCTTCGGAGAAGCCATCCTGACCCTCTTGAAAAGAATACACTCCCATTACCTTCCACAGATTACTCTTTTAGTTCTTTCACAGAAGATGCACAATCCTTCATTATCTTAATAACTGTATTTGCTTGTTTATTTACTGCTGCTAAGGGAAGGGACCTTTTGGTCATGCCCCTCTCCCTGCCAGTCTGGGTGTCAGACTTGCTTTTATCTTTTAAACTCTTCCATTCTGACATCTTTGTTGAGGGTTTTTCCTTTTCTGAATCATGAGTGTCTTGTTCCCATCCTGGACACAGATTAAAAGCTGTCAGATGCATATCAAATTGAATTCATGTGTCCCTTCTAGCTGTAGTAGCATTTTAACAGAGTCCTTCAATTTTTTTATCCAAAAGAAGTACTTCCAGGGACTGGGGTACATTGATGGCAGATAGAGTTTGGGCTGGGGTTGGTTCCCTAATCACATCTTCTCTGCCTACCTGCCTGCCCATACTTTCTCCAGTACTCAGTTTCACCACTGGCATCTTGGGCTAGAAGAGGTGAGGCCAGAGGTACTAGGCTCATTGCTCATGGAAGTCTCTCCGGAATATCCCCAGCTCAGCAGCTGCCTACAGGTCTGGCTGATCCTAAGCTGTAGATTCAGGACTCTTTGCAACTGCTTATCTGAGGCCTTTGGTGGAAGGGAGCTGGGGACACCTAGACCCTGGTGTCCAGCTTGGCTCTAGGCTGCCTGCATCCTAAGACTTCAAATCTCCGTCTTTGGCCACATTACCCTCTGCCCTGGATCCTGCCCGTTCCCTCCAACTCTGTTCCTAGCTAGGTCCAGGGTTCTCTGGCTCTGCTGTGGGGAGTATAAGTGGGGGGTGGGCGGACAGCATTTCAGTCTTTGAGGGCAGTGATGGGCCTGTCCAGGGCCCTTGAGGCACAGCCCTCCCTGACAGCCTTTCCCAGCACTGTCAGTACCTTAAATACCTAGAACACTGTGGTTCTTTGAATGATTTCTGGAAAGAATCTCTCTAGGCAAACAGGGTGGACTCAGCTGCCCTCAAGCTGGTCGTGACTAAAATTGCTTTCTCCTCTCCTGGTTTTTGTGTGCTGAGGAATCCTGGAGTCTGGCCTGGACCTCCCTCTGTCCCCATCAGGGCCTCGGTGTCCTCAGCTACACTGAGGGCCTGGATGAGACAATTTCCCTTCCAGCCCCAATGTTCTGGGAATCTTAAAAAATGGGGGAAGAAACATAAAAGGTATAGAAAAGTACAGAGAATAATCAACAAACCATTGTACACATTTTGTTATATTTGCTTCAAGTATTTTGCACCAGGATTCTAACACTTAAGGGTTCTAATGACCCCAGATTCCAACACCCCAGGATTCTAATGACCCCAGATTCCAACACCCAAGTATTCTAAACGGAGGTGCATGTATGTGTTGACTCTGTACTCATAACATTGGGAAGAGGAGGCAGGAAGAAAGACTTTGGTCTCTCTACAGTGCTACTTGGTGATGGGCCAATTGGGATGAGAGGGTGGTTATCAAGAAACAGAGCTTCTAGGTGGTGAACTTATTATACATCAAGTTGACAATGCACTGTTGAATTTTATGCCTGAGACCTATGTAATCCTTGCTAACAGATGTCACCCCAATAAGCCTAACAATAAAAATTAAAAAAAAAAAAAAAAAAAAAAAAGAAACAGAGCTTCTAGAAGTGCTAAAATCCTGGATTGCTTGAGTCCTAAAGTTGAAGATACCTCAGAAGTTGTCCAGTCCAAAGCCTCAAGCCCTGTGCAACCTATGCTTGACTTTTCTTGCTGTTGGTGGGCTCACTTCCTTCCAAGGCAGCCTCTTCCATTGCTGACGGGCTCCAAGTGTGAAAAAGTCTTTTTGTGTGTGTATGTATGCCCAAACTCTGCTTCCTTGTAACTGCCCCACGGGTCTGCTCTTGAGGCCACACAAGTCCCGTAGACTCCCTCTGCTCCAGGACAACTCTTTAGGTATGTAAAATTGGTACCTTAAGTCCTTGAGATTGTAGCATTTGTTTCATCTTTCAGGTGCATGTTGAGTTTACTCATTCCTTTGTCGTATTTGTCTGTGGACTCATCTCAGCAGGAAGGTGTGCCCTGGATGGTAGAAGTGAACTTACAGGGCAGTTCTAGACACATTTCTTTTGGTTGGTTTCTCAGCCCCAGGTTTATACACCGAAGCAGGTAATTTAGGATTCAGACCCACATTATTTTAGGTATTAGCTGGGCTTGTTAGAGGTTGTGATTGTCCAGGCTAGTTCTACAGCTTGGGCCCTAGGCAAGAAGCCCTGCTTTCTGAGCATCTTTGGACAGTGAGCAGAGTTTTCCCTACCTTCTAGGCTTTCTAGAAATTGCTCAAGCCCAGTTCCTTAGCCTCTGATCCCATAGGGAGATTAAAGCCCTATAGTCAAAATGATCTACAATATTTGGTTAATTCTCTTAATGTATTGACTTTCTATTATGTATAGGTACTCTGCAAGGTGCTGGGCATGTAGACCAAGCTCTTGGCCTTTGGGTTGAGGGCAGGGAGACAGGCAAGCAAAAACCTAAGCTCTATGAAGAGAATGAAAACAATGATGTTCTCACAAATATAATGTGGAAAGAAGAAAGAAATATGTAAGGTAGGGTTCCCTTTATATAAATTTCAAAGACTGATCACTGTGGTGGAAATCAAGATAGTGAGTGAGTGGTGACTGAAAAGAGTGCGAGAGGGACGCCGGTAGTTTTGGTCTCTTGAACGGGGTGTGTTTGCTTTGTGAAAATTCATCAGACTGCACAAGAATATTCACCATGGCCCTGATTGTAATTGCAAACAATCTAAATGTCTCTCCAAAGGAGACCTGTACCATTTTATAACACAGGGAAATACCTGTAGGATGAATTCCTAAAAGGGTCTGGGCATTTATAATTTGATAGATATTGCCAACTTTGGCCAGCTATTTGTAACAACGCTTTCTTGTGCATACATACAGTAAAAGTAAAGTTCATACCTCTTAAGCACACAGCTCAATTAGTTTTATAGAATGAACATACCTGTGTAACCACCCGTCAGCCCAGCACATGGAGCATTTCCTGCATTCCAGAGGCTTCTCTTGTGCCCCCTCCAGTCATCACCCTCCCTGAAAGGACCATTGTTCCTTTTTTATCATCACAAGTTAGTTTTTCCTGTTTTCGACCACATATGGTTAAAAACGTATCTTTGAAATTATTTCTGTGTCCTTTATGGAATACAGATGTATCTGTGTCTTTGAAACTGGTAGCCCATTGGTACAGAGGACTTCTCCGTGTGAGCTCAGCCTGACATTTGCCTGGAATCCTGGCACTGGGCCTCTTTGTTCTACGTGCCCAGTGTCTAAGGTTCCAGGATCCTTTGATTCTCTGACTCTAAAATTCTGTGTCGTCACCAGGGCCTGAATGGGGTGATGGACAGGAGAGGCTGGAAGTGCCCTGACACATTCTGAAGCCCATATGAGACAGACTGAGTGCCAGCACCCCAAACCCCTGTTGAATGTGGGGTGTGGGAGGGAGCTAAGAGTGGGAAGTTGGCTTCCTGTGAATCTTGAATGTCACAATGTATGAAGGGTCTCCTAATTGGTCTAAATTTTCTCAAATTGCTTCCTCTTCATCCAAATCATTCCTTTATGTTTATGGTTCCAGGTTTGTTTTTTATGTGTGACTCCAGAGAGATGGGGTTAGAGGTGGGGGAAGAGAGACAGCATCTGGGTACTTGGAAAGAGATGTCTCTCTCTCTGCTTTTCTTTTTGACCTCATCTCTGACATTGCTTATCTGTGAAATTTGGCCAATGCTTTCCCTTCACTGGGCCTCAGTTTCCCCAGATATAAAAAGAGGGTGGGACTAAATATTGTAGTCCCAGAGAACATTCTGTGGTTCCCCATCTCTGTTCTCCATTATGGGGTTGTGAGTCTTTTTCTGGGTGTATCATACTCCCTGTGACTCAGTTTCTCTCCCCAAGCTCCTCTGTTTTCCCAGATATCTCACTGCTTTGTCCCTGGCTGTGTCAGTCTTAAATACTAGCCTCCCTGTCTCTCAGTAGAGTGTCTCTCGTCAGCCTTTGTGCTCCCCTGACAATGGGAGGTAAAAATAGCCCAGGGGCTGTGCTGGTGGAGATAAAAGGGAATTTGCCTTTTGTGTCCTGTGGCCAGGCTGGGGGGGCTGTGACACGTGGAGATTGCTGACATAGCTCTCCTCGGAGCTGACCTTGACGGCAGCAATAAAAGGGGTAGCCCAGTTCCCAGCCCTCACCGTGGTGCTGAGGTGGGTGATCAGGGCTGGGGTAGGAGCTGAAGGGAGGGCAGGTGGGCTGGTGGGTGACTGCCTATGGTTTGATACCAGTTTCCCCATATCTGCCGGAGAGGATGCTCTGGTGTTTGAGAGTGTATGTGTGTGTGCTGGGGGCTCACCAAGGAGTCTGAGGTGGGGAGCCTCAGGGAATCACCTAGTATTAGGCCTTGTGGGTTGTTGAACCATGCTCCAGTTTGGAGCCTCTGGTCCCTCAGTTCTCTGTCACTGCCATCTTCCAGTGCCTGCTGCCTTGGACCGCCTCAAACCTCCAGGATTTTTAGTCCCTCATCCTCCACCTCTCAGTGCCACCACCATGATGGATATGAGTGAACTTGGGGAGTCTGCCCGCTACCTCCGCCAAGGCTACCAGGAGATGATGAAGGTGCACACTGTCCCGTGGGATGGTAAGTGAAGGCAGAGCAGACATAGCCACAAAGAAGCCTTTATGGATTTCAGAACAGGGGTGGACAGGGGTGGCACTGAGCTCAGGGCTAAAGGAATACACACTGGCCTGACAGCTTTAGGTCTGGACCTTTCCCTTAGAGTCTGGGATCCTGAGGTTAAGTTCTGTATACATCACTGTTTCTGAGCAAGCCTTGGTTTGCTCCTCTGTGAAATGGGACAATATTACCTGCTTCCTGCAGCTGCAGTCTATGGCTAGAGCCTGAGGCCTCTGAGGTGAGAGATTGGTATGCATGTACGCTGCCTCTGCCTGTTCATAATAACCTGTTCTGGAGCTATTTTTAGTGTTTTCCATAGAGTCAAAGCCTCTGTTTATTAGGGACTGGAATAAAGACTACTATTTATGACCTGGTTTGCTCATAGGACAATAATAACAATAGGCAATGTGTATCAAGTGCTTATTGTGTACTAGATCCAGAGCAGATGACCTTCCATGCATGATCTCAGCAACCTGGAGAGGTGGAGACGGGGCCAGGGCCAGCTTTATGGGTATGCTGTCTCTGCAGTTGCAAAGTGCACTACCCTAAGAAGGGCTTCATGCTTGATTTAACAGTATCACCATCTTGAACTTTTTAATAATTTTTTTAAATAAGAAAGGCTGTAATTTAACATTGGGAACTGCAAGTTATATAGTCGGTCCTAAGACACTTGGCTAGTAAGTGGCAGTACAAGGAACAGAACCTGCAGTTGGTAGCCTGAATCTGTGTCTTTAATCACCATGATGCGTGGGTTCCCCAAAACTCGGGGGCCAGCTAGCCAGGCATGAAGGAACACAAGACATAATTAGGAGGTCTGGATTTAAGTCTTCAGTGAAATGGAGGAGGCAGAATCTCCTGGAGAATTATGTGTCTGACATTGAGGGCTGTTCCTTGTGGGGCCTCAGGAGATGGCCTCAGGAGATGCCCACAACATTTTGCCTTTGAGCGAACAGACCCAGAGAGAATGAGGGATTTTCCTGGCGTCACAGGGCAAATACAGCAGAAGCAGGAATTGGAACCCAAGTGTGTAATCCAGGGCAGTGAGGGACTGTTACCTCAGTCAGGTAATACTTTGAGATCCCTAGGGACCCTCCCCACTCTGCCCTTCCAGGAGCCTTGGTCTGGAAGCATCTTCTCCAGGTATTCCTACCTCCTGAGAGAGGGGCTCTTGGAGGGGCACAGCTCTATGGATGTGGCTTGAGAAGCCCAGCTGGGCCCCTAGCCCCTGGGTGTGCCTCAGCTGCTCTCAAAGCCCCAATACTCTCCCTCTAACCCAGGGAAGAAGCGGGTCTGGGTACCCGATGAACAGGATGCCTACGTGGAGGCTGAGGTCAAGTCAGAGGCTACTGGGGGCAGAGTCAACGTGGAGACCAAAGATCAGAAGGTTTGGCTGCCCTCTTTCCCAGTGTTACCTTCTTGTCCCCTCCAGGATGTAGCTCACATCTAGTGTGTTCTGTATTAAAGGGGGTCTGGATGCATACAGGGGTGAGAGGCTGAGGTCAGTTGATACGGCCTCCCTGGCAGGTGCTGATGGTACGCGAAGCCGAGCTGCAGCCCATGAATCCACCCCGCTTTGACTTGCTGGAGGACATGGCCATGATGACGTACCTCAACGAGGCCACGGTGCTGCACAACCTGCGCCAGCGTTATGCTCGCTGGATGATTTATGTGAGCCACGGGTCGGGGTGGGGCCACAGGTGGGGCGAGACTGTGTGCTTGGGACAGGGTCATAGCTCTAGGGGCGGGGCTATAGGAACCGCCACTGTGGTCTGGGGAAGGGCCCTTGAGGGGAAGGGCTGAGTGCTGTGCTGGGCAGGGCTGGGTGGAGCTTCAGAGTGGGGGCGAGGCTAGAGACTGGGAAATGGGGCCCCGGAGCAGGAGACAAGGGCTGTGGACAAGAATAAGGGCTGGGCTGGGCCTGGGACAGCCGCAGAGGGTTTGACATGGCACTTGGGGAATATTACAAGAGTCATGATTTTGTGAGAGCTGGCATGGAAACGTGGCCTCCATCAACCCACTTATACACTCTCTCCTCAGACTTACTCGGGCCTCTTCTGTGTCACCATCAACCCCTACAAATGGCTCCCAGTCTACACGCCCTCTGTGGTGGCCGCTTACAAGGGAAAGCGCCGCTCAGAGGCTCCACCCCACATATATGGGGTGGCAGATAACGCCTACAATGACATGCTGCGCAGTAAGGGCCGCTGGACTCCATCCACTTCCTCTCCCTACCCAAGACCCCTACTCCAGCACCAGGGACCCCCTCCTCTTTACTTGCATTGTCCTTTTGTTCCTACCAGCCACTCTAGCATAGCCATTCTGTCTCTAAGTGGGAACTGGCCTGCACCTTGGAGGGTCCCCTGGTTCTTCCCATTTGGCCCTTGGCAGGGAGGGGCTACCCTGGTACCACGGATACCCAAGATGTTCCAACTGTGGCTGGTCCCTCATCTTGGCTAACTTCTCTATCTCCTTCCCTTTCCTCCAGACCGAGAAAACCAGTCCATGCTGATCACGTAAGTGTGGGGGCTCTGGGAATGGGGTGGGAAATGCTGGCCATCTGGTAGAAAGGGAGTGGAACTAAAATCATTTCCCAGGGTTGATTCTAAAGTGCTTAGGGTAGGACTTTTGCCACCTGGAGCCAGTAGCCCAGCTGAAGCTACATTAGAGCATGTTCTCTGCCCCCATTCTGGACAGACACATTACAATAGGCAGGGAAGGGATACCCGAGCACCAGAGTGATCACCAGCCCTGACACTCCTCCCCAGTACCTATAATCTCCTCCTACGTTGATATTTTGGAAGTTCTGATTCTGGCTCAAGAGGGGTGAGAGAGATTCCATTCTCTTTCCTTCTCCTTACCATCTCTTTATCTCTGAATCTTATTTCTGCTCCTTCGTTTGCCCCATGGGAAACTGGTGGAATTCTTACATGCCAAGTTCATGTTCAGCCAAGGCAGTATGGATGTTGTTTGTGTGTGAGTATGTGTGTATGTGCAGCGTAATGGTTATGAGCAAGGCCTTTGAAGCCAGAAGGACCTGGGTTCTGTGTTCACTTCCTGCTGCTGGTGTCCTTGGGCCTCTGAGTCTCATCAGTAGAAACAACAATCCTACCCACCTACCATGCAGAGCTATAAGGAGTCAGCAAGTTAGTGTACGTGCACCTGGCACACAGCAGGGACAATCACATAACCTCTCTGAGTCCCATTTCCTTATCCATAAAATGGGGGTGATGATGGTGCCCACTCTACAGGGTTTCTAAAGCTTAAAGGAGCCAATACAGGTAAAGCACTTGGCCCAGTGCCTGGCATTAAGTTAGTGCTCAGTAAACAATGGCATCACACGTGTTCTCACATCACAGGGATGGTCTGTACTGGCTTGCTTTTTAAACAACTCATCACCTTTGAGGGCTCATCCAGCTGGGAGGCAGGGTTTGAGCTGGGGGCCCTAACTTGGGAGCTGGGCTGGGAGAGGGGAGAGGGACCCTGCTTGAGGAGTGGGGCATGGGAGAATGGGAAGAATTAGAGTGGCCAGATTGGCATCGGTGACTCATGTTTGTGTTGTCCAAGCGGAGAGTCTGGGGCCGGTAAGACGGTTAACACCAAGCGGGTCATTCAGTACTTTGCCATCGTCGCTGCCTTGGGAGACGGGCCGGGCAAGAAGGCCGTAAGACTCGCCCGTTGGGGCGTTACTCCCCACTGCTTCTCACTGTTTTTCTTTTTCCTCATTTCTTTTTCTTTTTCTTTTCCTTTTCCTTTTTCTAAGTTGACTCCCCAGAGCCTCCAGCCCTGCCTGAGCCTCCCACCCTGGTGGGGGACTCTGGCCTGAGCAAGGCTTGACCAGAGAGGCAATGGCCACCTCTGCCACTCTGTGTGACCCAGTTCCAGGCCTATCTCAATGTCCCCAACTAACACAGAGGGATGGGACCACATCGCTGTTCCTAAACTTTTAACGTAATTTTCTCTCTCAACGTGACCTTCATGTTTTGAAGGAGTTCGCCACATAGGGCACTTTTACTAAGAAGTGATTGTTTTCTTGGTTTTCCTGCACCGAAGCGTTTAGCCAGAGCCCTTGGCATTCTCAGCAGCCAGGCTGGGGGCAGTTTTGCATCTCGTGACTTCCCTCTGGTTTTTGAAAATTTCCCAAACAATGGGGGACCGATGTTTTGTTTTGTTTTTGTTTTTGAGGTACAATATTCATTCTTAGCCTCTGGGCCGGTTGTTCAGAGGTCTCCCCTTCCCCCAGCCCACCCCAAACCTGGCTGCCTTTCCTTCCAGAAGCCTAAGGCCCCCTCTTGCACAGCCCCCACTCCTGTTCCTATTGAGCCTTGCTTTATTCTGGGGCATTTTTTTTTCCACTTTAAGTTTATTTTTTCTTTCTTTCTTTCTTTTCTTTTTGCCTTTTCCTTTTTCCCCATTTAATTTTCTTGGTTTTTTATTTCAGTTTTGGTTTTTTGTTGTTGTGGTGGTGGTTTTGTTGTTTTGTTTTTGCTGTTGACTTTTTGGTACCCTGCCTCCTTCCCCTTCCCATCCATTTTCCAAACCCCTAAAGTGTCTGTGAGGATGCTGCAGAAAGTTGGGGCTCAGTCCTGTAACAGGAATGGAGGGTGGGGAGAGGCCAGAGCTGGCGACAAGGAGGCCCTGGGCAGGAGGGAGCCCCTCGTCATGCAGTCTGCAGGCAGGTGTCAGGCAAGGGCAGTGGAGAGGAAGGCTGGCCCACAGGGGCCGTGGGTGCTGGAACTTAAAACCCTTATCAATACCCTTCCTTTTAGTCCCACATTTGACTACACCTGTCAGAGAGCCCTATTCAGAAGCCCTGGCCATGAGTGTATGGAGTGGAACTCAGGGGGGATGCGGGATTGCGGGGGAGGGTCCTGCCATTTCACTCCTGCCTCCATCCCACCCGCCACCCCTAGCAATATCTCTGGGGGAATTTTAAAGCCTTGGGCTCCCTGGAAGTGAGTGAAGAACCAATGTCCTGGTGGCATGGCACCTGTCACTCTAGAACCCATCCCTTCATTTTCTCCCCTTCTTCCCAGGCAGCTGGGGTCCAGGGTAGAAAAGAGAAGGAAAGGGGAAAGGAAGGAAGACAAGGATGAGGTTGGGAGAGAAAGTGGGGTAGGAGGTCCTCTCAGTTCACTAAGGCCCTCTGAGTAAGACACATGGGTGGCTTTGGGTGTTGTGGCAGGCAGGTGCCTGGGCTCCATGCCTGCTTTGCCCCCACTTACTGCATGGCCTTGAGCAGAGCACTTCCCTGCTCTGAGTCTTAGTTTCCTCATTTGCAAAGTAGGGTAGTATTATGCACCTGACAGGGCCATTTTGAATAATAATCAGTGTACAACTGTACAATAAAGACACATCTTGTCACAATACCGAGGAGAAGTATGGAGAAGGGCTGTGACAGAGGGAGGTGAGAGTAGGAAGGTTCAAGTGAAAGAGATCTCTTCCAGCCACAGAGCATCAGGGGAGCCATTCCAGAGGAGAGGGCATTTGTGTGGGCTCTGAAGGGGAGATTGTAGTCAGGAACCTCTAGGGCTTGGGGCAGGGGCCACTTCCTGGAGTGTAGGAAATGAAGGCACCAGAGACAGAGGCCAGAGACAGAGCTGGGGGAGGGGAATGGCTGCGAATAGGAGACCTCCGGAAGCAGCCCCCTGCCTCAGGACCCTGACGAGGGCCATGCTTGCTCCTACTTTCTAGCATTTCTCCTTGTAACTGTCCTGGGAGGGCGAGGCATGGAGAGTGGGGTTGGGGGCTACACATTTGGGACTAATGGTCACTATCCTGCTAACCGTTGCCACCCCTGGCCTGGTGAGACCTCACATGTTCTAACTTTGTCTTCTCCCCCTAGCAATTTCTGGCCACGAAGACTGGGGTAAGTATGGAGCCAATGTAAGTGGGGCATGCGACAATTATGAGGTTCTGGGACCACACCCCCCTTCTTCCCAACGGAAGCTTATCTGGGATGGGCTGATACCCAGGACCATGGCTACTCTGGTGTCCCAGTCAGCAAGTACCTCTCACCCCACCAGGGCACTCTTGAGGACCAGATCATCGAGGCTAACCCTGCCATGGAAGCTTTTGGCAATGCCAAGACTCTGCGGAATGACAATTCGTCCCGCTTTGTGAGTGGGGGGACCAGCAACAGGGGAGACATGGGTGGTGGGAGCCTTCGGTAGATAGGGCAGCTCTGGCTGGGCCCTCGACTGAGGCTGCTCCTCTGCCCACAGGGCAAGTTCATCCGAATTCACTTTGGTCCCTCTGGGAAGCTGGCATCTTCGGATATTGACAGCTGTGAGTCTGGAAGAGGGGAGGGGAGGGAGGATCTTCTTGCTGGGGCTGAACATCATCCATCAAGTCCTTGGGGCTCCCACCTATTCCAAACCCTTTCCATTCCCTGGTCACTGCCCAGCTCAGGCCACCTCACCCCTCACCTAGAACATTCTACCAGCCTCCGTGTGGTCTCCCTCCTCCATTCCTCTGCCCGATTTTCCAGCCAGAGAGACCTTTTCATGAACATCTAACCATATAGTATTCCTGCTTAGAAGTTTTTTCTAGATCCCGTCATTTTAAGATAGAGACCCAAATCCCTATTTGGCTAGTTAGGCCCTTTGTGACTGGGCACTTGCTCCACCCCCCATCTTTTCTCTGGTCATGATAGGGCAGTCCTGAGCCCCTCCTGCCCCAGCCTCATCTCTACACATAGAGTCCCCATCCTTCCTGGAGGCCCCCCCCCCAATGCCTCTCTGGCGTTCTTGCCCCTCCTGCTTCACCCAGCCTGGCTGCACAGACACCAGGTGCCCAGGCCACATGCGCAGAGGGGTCCCCCACACTGACCACTCCCCACTGTGGGATGCATGGCCAGGTCCTGATGGAGAAGCACAGGAATGTGGTGGCAGGGGCAGGGAACGTCATTCATGTGCCGACTGCTCACACAAACACTGATACACCAGCACTGCTCTGGAGGAAAGAGTGGTCCTGGGTGAAGAAGTGAAAGCATAGATGAAAGAATGGGCAAATGAACTCCCCCCGCACTGACACCCACATTCACATACACAGTTACATACGGATGTACAGGTGGTTACGACACACATTCCCACCCTGAGACATGTGCATATTGGCCTCCGCACACACCCCGCCCCTCATCGACACCGCCACCCTGTCCCCTCAGCCCTATTGTGGGGGACACACTCTGAGGAGGTACAGAGGATGGAAGGCCAGTGCATCCCTTTCTCCCAGATCTCCTGGAGAAGTCACGGGTGATCTTCCAGCTGCCTGGAGAGCGCGGCTACCACATCTACTACCAGATCCTCTCGGGGAAGAAGCCAGAGCTACAGGGTGCGGGCAGGAGGGAGAGGGGCGGCTTGAGCTCACAGGGCCGGGCGGGGGTGGGGCTGCCTGCTCCTTTTCTGGCCCCCATCAGACTAGGCCCTGGGCTGTCTGTTCCCTCACTATTCTGGGGTCCATAACATCCCATCTCTTCTCTGAGCCCCTCCTGTTCCCCCCACTCCCTTCCTGAGACTTCCGGTTATTGATGAGCCCTCCTCATGCTAGGAACACTGCTCTTGCCAAGCTGCCCCTCCTGCTGTCCTGAGACAAGAGAGGCCCCACCCAGCACCAAGGGAGGATCAATGGCTCCGTCTAGGCCCAGCTCCCCTCTCTTGTAAACCCCTCAAGGGCAGAGTCTGTTCCCCTCCCCCCCCCAGGCCCCAGCACCCAGCACAGGGTCTGGGCCAGAGGGGTGGCCATGAGCAATGGTGGAAGGATGAATGAGGCATAGGGATTGGGGCTCATTTCTCAAGAGACCCGAAAAGAGAGAAGCCATGGACAAGGGAGTGGGGTGAGAAACAGTCTACAGTGCAGTCCCGGGAGGGCCCTAGACTCCCCATAGGGCTGGCCCCCAGGACCTACCATGCCAGCACAGGGGAAGGAGGAAAGCTGGGTGAACACAGCCAGACCGGACTTCTTCGCCCATGTTCCCCCAGACATGCTGCTTCTGTCTATGAACCCCTATGACTACCACTTCTGCAGCCAGGGTGTCATCACTGTGGACAACATGGATGACGGGGAGGAGCTCATGGCCACTGATGTATGTCTGGTGGGAGCAGAGCAGAGCACCTGTAGCGTGGGGCCACGTGAGGCTGGGTGGAGATCGGGGAGCAGTTTCCATGCCCTTAGCTTGGCTGGACCCTGGGGGAGTCCAGACTTCTCTGATCCCAACATCTCCCGTCGTCTCCTGCTATAGCATGCCATGGACATCCTGGGCTTCAGTGTGGACGAGAAGTGCGCCTGCTACAAGATCGTGGGTGCCCTCCTGCACTTTGGCAACATGAAATTCAAGCAGAAGCAGCGGGAGGAGCAGGCTGAGGCCGACGGCACCGAGAGTGAGGGGCCCTGACCTTGAGCCCAGCGTCCCCTCGGTGACCATTACCCTCATCCTTGTCCAGTCTTTGATCTCGGTCTCACCTGGCCCTTATTGTAACTCCTGACTTCTCAACTGCAGACCGTCACCTTCCTGAGCTGTACAGTTGGTTGGCCCTGAACTCATTAACCCCTCCCAATCTCTCTCTCTTAATGCCAGGGCTGAGGCCAGTTGAGCCTCCTCTTCCTCATCCCACCCATGTGCCTTGCCAGGTGCTGACAAGGCTGCCTACCTGATGGGGGTCAACAGTGGGGAGCTCCTCAAAGGTCTTCTGCACCCCCGAGTGCGTGTGGGAAATGAGTACGTGACCAAGGGCCAGAGCGTGGAACAGGTAGGCTGCTTACAGGCTGGGGCCCATCTGGGAACAACCAGGGCAGGGTCCCCTCCTTTCCAGGTCCCAGCCTAGCCTCTCCACACCTCCAGGTCGTGTTTGCCGTGGGGGCTCTGGCCAAGGCCACCTACGACCGGCTGTTCCGGTGGCTGGTGTCTCGGATCAACCAGACTCTGGACACAAAGCTGCCCCGTCAGTTCTTCATTGGGGTCCTGGACATTGCTGGTTTTGAGATCTTTGAGGTGAGAGCAGGCCCACACCCCCAGGCTCTGTCTCTCCGGGAGAGAGGACCATGGGTTGGTTGGGGCAGGAACCTTGGGCTTCTTCCTGGGCGGGGGTGAACTCATGCACATCCCTGCGCCTCCGTGGGCCTCTCTGTCCCATCCACAAGGAGGCCCACTGAGCCCAGCACCTCCCTCTGCAGTTTAACAGCTTCGAACAGCTGTGTATCAACTTCACCAATGAGAAGCTGCAGCAGTTCTTCAACCAGCACATGTTCGTGCTGGAGCAAGAGGAGTACAAGCGGGAGGGCATCGACTGGGTCTTCATCGACTTCGGCCTGGACCTGCAGCCCTGCATCGACCTCATTGAGAAGGTGAAGCCCGGGGCAAGCTCACGGCAGCGAGGAGAGGGCGTGAGTGCGCAGGAGTGAATGTGTGCTTGTCCGTGAGTAGGCACGTGCCAGTGTGCACGCAGGTGTGTGCACTGACGTGCGCTTGTGTGTGTGTGGCGGTGGCCGTGGCTGCGTGTGCATGAATGGGAATGGGGGTGGGGGGAGATAAGCGTGTTTCACTGAGTGCGAAAGCATGTTGGTGAGCATGTGTGAGCAGAGCCGTGTGAGTGTGCATCAGAGCACCATAGACGGTAGTTCTGCAGTTCACAAGGCCCTCCCTATTGCAGCCACCATCTCACTGGGCCCTCGGAACTGCCCTGGGAGCAGGGCAGAGTAGGATGTGCTTGCTTATTTATTTATTTGATAGTGAAACATTTTATATATCTCCCCATTGTACAAAGAATGGAAGAAAGAAAAATTAAAGGAAATTTGAAAAATCAGAAGTAAAGGGGGGGAAAAATGTTTCCTCCAATCGTAACATAACTAGAATCTTAGCACTTTGGTTAGTTTCCTCCAAGTCCTGTATCCTGGGCACCCGTTTCTCTTACACAGACTCATTCCTCCTTTTTCTCTGAAAACATGTTTTGAACATTGAACATTGTTGAAGAAGTCACAGTAGTTCATGCAGCAGATGATTTTCAGAGACTGCATATCTGTACTCTCCTCCTGTTGGACATTTTGGTGGTGAACAGTTGTTTTGCTCTTAAAGAGGCAAAATATTCATTTCCTCGTTTTGCAGGTTAGGAGGCTTAGAGAGGTCTAAGGGCCCTGCAGCTAGTAAATGACAAAGCCAAAATTTGAACTCGGCCTCTGTTTTTGAAGGCACCATGTGTGGAGTGCGTGTGTGATCACGGAGGGGGCCATGAGTGGGGACAGAGATGCCCGCTGAGTTTGTACCCTTCTCATTAGTCAAAGCTGTGAATTGGGTAGAAGGGAGCTGAAGGCCAAGCTACAAAGTTTCTTTCTCTCTTAGAAGACAGGGTTCCTGGGGGTGGGTCTGGTCTGCATCGGAGCAGGTAGCCAATGTGGGGGCACCTGGGAATGCTCCCAGAAGGAAAGGCTTCGGAAGAGTGGGCTGGCTTCCTGGAGGCCCTTCAGTCCTGCTCCCTGTCCCCAGCCGCTGGGTATCCTGTCCATTCTGGAGGAGGAGTGCATGTTCCCCAAGGCCTCCGATGCCAGTTTCCGGGCCAAGCTCTATGACAACCACGCGGGGAAGTCACCCAATTTCCAGCAGCCGAGGCCTGACAAGAAGCGCAAATACCAGGCCCATTTTGAGGTGGTCCACTATGCGGGTGTGGTAGGTACCTGTTGGAACCCCAGCTCTTGACCACACTGCTCCCTCTTCCGGGTCCCCCTGCTTTGGCTCAGCACCCGTCTGGTCTCTGCCAGGTGCCTTATAGCATTGTGGGCTGGCTGGAGAAAAACAAAGACCCACTGAATGAGACAGTAGTCCCCATCTTCCAAAAGTCGCAGAACAAGCTCTTGGCTACCCTCTATGAGAACTATGCAGGCTCCTGCTCCAGTAAGTACAGAGGGATTAGATTTACGGAGGGGACTCCTAGAGTGACGTCCCCTGGAGTGACTGGTCTCCATGTCTCCTAGCTGAACCCCCCAAGTCTGGGGTGAAAGAGAAGCGTAAAAAGGCAGCATCATTTCAGACAGTGTCCCAGCTGCACAAGGTGAGGCCCCACACCCTGCAGCCTTCAGCCCTGCGCTCACTAGCCGCTCTGTCCCTGCACCCTGGGCGGGCGGCCGTTAAGACTTGCAGTGATGTTTAACTCCTCTCCACGTGAACATCACAGCAAGTCTGTGCTGCTTCCCGTCCACATGCTGCCTGGGCAGGGTTTGGGGGGATGAGGTGGGAGCCACAGGGGCCTGTGGGAAGGATGGGGAGGATTGGGTGAGGGTGTGAAGACCTTGGTGATGGTGATGGGGGCCCAGCCCAGCAGAAGAGGGCAGAGGGTCATAGGAACAGAGTGAAAGGACAGACATGTAGAGGGACACTTAGATGCCTGGCCCCGCAGTCCTGAACGGGCTAACCCACTGTGGTTTCCAATTCTGCTTCTCTGCCCTGTATGCCTTCTCCCCTCTCCTCACCCTCAGGAGAACCTCAACAAGCTGATGACTAACCTGCGTGCCACACAGCCCCACTTTGTCCGTTGCATTGTCCCCAATGAGAATAAGACCCCAGGTAGTCACCCCAGGGCTAGGTTGGTGGGGTTGGGGGGCATTGAAGGGATGGGCCAGGACAGACCAGAAGCTGGGTGTTCTCCCCGAGCCTGCACAGCATCAAAGTGAGCCCTGTCTGGAATGTTGGTCTTGCTCTGGTATGAAGGTGTGTCCATTGACCTCTTAACCTTTTCCTTTAACACACCCCCACATCCAGGGGTCATGGATGCCTTCTTAGTGCTACATCAGCTGCGCTGCAATGGCGTTCTGGAGGGGATCCGGATTTGCCGCCAAGGATTCCCCAACAGGCTGCTCTATGCTGACTTCCGGCAGCGGTGAGTGTCTCTCTGCCCCAGCCCTGTCTCCTCCCAGCTGCCACTGCACAGCCACCTCTCCCCTGCCTTCCATGCAGGTGGAGGCAGCAGCCTGAGGGGGATGCAGGGGGAGTGGGGAGGGGCCTGGGGTGGGGGCTGGGCAGGCTTCCCAGTGGGAGAGGGTGGTGGCTGAGACCTGGGGGCAGGCCTGGGGGAGAAACAGACAGACGTGGAGTAAATATTGGAGGTGCAGCCTACAGGCTTTGCTGAGGAATTGGATACAGACTAAGAAATAAAAAGACGAGGGTGACTCCCAGGTGTTTGGTCTGAGCAACTGAGGAGTTGGTGGTAGATCTACTGAAATACCAAAACAGGGTGTTTTGATTTGGGGGAGGCTAGGGGAATAGTGTATTAAGCTCTCCTTTGAACATGTCATGTCTGAAATGTCTACAGCTGATAGCCTAGAAGAGGAGTCGAGGAGGAGGCTGGATTTATTAGTCTGGAGCTTGGGGGCCGGCAGAGCTGGAAGTAGATTTGGGAATTGAATGAGGTTCATGTGGACTAGACTTTATATAATGCCTGGCACCTAGTGAGTGCTCATCAATAATACTGTTAGGTCCCTCCTCTGCCCTTTATCGCTTTGATTTTTTTTTTTTTAATTCATTTTTATTGTTAGACTTATTGGGGTGACATCTGTTAGCAAGGATTACATAGGTTTCAGGCATACTATCGCTTTGATTTTGTTGGGCTGCCAGCAGCCTAAGTTCCCTCTCCTTCTAGAGGTAACTGTGGTCATCCATACCGACTGTTATACATGTATGTTTACACAAGTACTATACATACAAATACTACACACACATACTCACACACACTCACACACACACACTCACACTCACACACACTCACACACACACTCACACACTCACACACTCTCACACTGTTCTGTGAGTTTGTTTTTTCATGTAACTGTATGTCTTAGAGATTGTTCCTTATCAGTAGACGTAAGTCTGCTCCATCATTTTTTTAAAAAATTAAGAGCCATTTTAGGTTCACAGCAAAATTATGGGGAAGATAAAGAGATTTCCCACATGCCCCCTGTCCTTGCACACGCATAGCCTCCCCATTCCCCACATTGCCACCTTCCCACAGTAGGACATTGTTACCACTGATGGCCCTACAGTGACTCATCAACACCATCCAAAGTCCATAGTCTACACTAGGGCTCTCTCTTGGTGTTATATACTCTGTGGCTTTGAGTCAATGTAGGATGACATGTAGCACCATCCGTTTTGTTAAGGCTGTGAAATATCCCACAGTAGTGAACCCTACTTTCTTTATCCATCCCCCAGTGAGGGGCCTTTTGTGTTTCCAGGGTTTTGCCTTCTCAGGGGGGGCACAGCCAACCTGACCTGCGAGTGTGTCCACTTTAGAAGTAGACGTGCCAGAACCCTTGCTCTTGGTTAGACAGAATTCTCTCCCAGCTGTTTCCTCAGTTTATGACATGCTACACCTTGTCACCTTCTTTATATTTTTTACTTTCTTAAAGAAATGATGAAAGTGCTGCACGCCATTTTATAAGATCTGTAGCCTCTTAAAGAACTACTGGATGCATTTAAATACAACCCAAGGTTTTTCAGCAGAATATGCCCAATTCCCCCAGTGTCACCATGCATGCCTCCTGCTGCCTGAGCCTCTGCTCCAGCCTCGGAGAGGCCCAGGAATAGTCTCCTCGTCACCCCCACCAGCCCCTCAGACCCAGCCCCCTCCTCACCAGCCCGCCCCTGCTCTCCCAGGTACCGCATCCTGAACCCCAGTGCCATCCCAGATGACACCTTCGTGGACAGCAGGAAGGCCACAGAGAAGCTGCTGGGCTCGCTGGACATTGACCAGACCCAGTACCAGTTTGGCCACACCAAGGTCAGGGCACAAAGAGTTAGAGCTGACCCCGGGTGCAGGTGGTCACACTGGACAGGGGGCATGCTGGCAGTTGGAGGTGACACCTGCAGTGCCCCTTCTCCCATCCCCAGGTGTTCTTCAAGGCTGGGCTGCTCGGCGTCCTGGAGGAGCTCCGAGACCAGCGTCTGGCCAAGGTGTTGACACTGCTGCAGGCACGGGGCCGGGGCCGCCTCATGCGCCTTGAGTACCAGCGCCTGCTTGGAGGCAGGTGGGTGTGGGGTGGGGGCAAGGGAGGGGGTGCAGGCACTGTGCCCTGGCTCTCTGAATCCTGTCATACTATCCTGTGGGCCATATTACCCCTGTGATTGGTTGGAGTTGTCTCTTCTGTGCTCCTCAAACCCCAACTTGCATTTCCTTACCTCAAAAGTTGTGGTAAGAGCACCTGTCTCTCCACTCCAGGGCATCCCAGAGTGGTAATAAGGCATCTAGTGTTTTCCAAGACGCCTAAGTGCCAAGGCCTAGGTGAAATACTGCATTTGCGTTATCTGGTTAAAGGAGGGACAGTCCTAAGAGGCAGGTGTGGCGATGACCTCTGTTTGGGTATCTGAGTCAGAGCGATCCTGTCAGCTGGCGAGTCGCGGGGGGCGGGGGAGGGGGGGAACGCGAGGAGGCTGGGATATGAGCCCGGGAAGAGTCCTGGCAACTTTAGGACCCTTGTAATAGCTGTCAGGAGATTCAAGGCTTGCGAGCCCCCACCCTGGAGGCAGACCTGTGTGACTTCAGGCCTCTCCCTCAACCTGACCTATAAAGCAGAAGCACTGGGACCAACTTGAGAGGGCTGTTGGGAAGATTAAATGAGATCACACACTAGAGAGCTTGGTGCAGTGCCTGGCCCCAGGGAGGTACTCAGGGGACATCAGAGCTGTTACTGCCGGCCACCACTTCCTGCCCTTCCCCAGAGATGCCCTGTTCACCATCCAGTGGAACATCCGTGCCTTCAATGCTGTCAAGAATTGGTCATGGATGAAGCTCTTTTTCAAGATGAAGCCACTACTGCGCTCAGCACAGGCTGAGGAGGAGCTGGCAGCACTACGGGCAGAGCTGCGGGCACTGCGAGGGGCGCTGGCCACTGCAGAGGCCAAGCGCCAGGAGCTGGAAGAGACGCATGTCAGTGTCACCCAGGAGAAGAATGACCTGGCTCTGCAGCTGCAGGCAGTGAGTTGAGGAGGAGACTGCTTTCCCTGGGTCACCTGGTGCCCCCTGGCACCCCCAATGAACCCCAGGCTGCTGCGAGGAAATATCACCACGAGGCCCTGGCCAGGGCAGACCTGGTGTACTCTGGGCACCTAGGCCTTCCCTGAGTCTCTTTTCCTACTCCAGAGAGGGAGCTGTGGGCTTGTGTCCATGCTCAGCCTTCTACCTGCCCAGCCTCCCCAGCCATGGGCTCGGTCCGTCCATGTGTCCTAATGCTCCACCCCATGCCACCTTAGCTTCTTGCTTAAGATGCAATGGAACCCCATCTCCCCAGCTCTCCCCTCTTTGCCATCCCTGAAATAGACCTGTGCTCCCTTCTCTGGTTAAGGGTCATGGGTACCCAGGGGGCAGGTTAACAGTCATAACCAGAGGGCAGGGATCAAGGGTCTGGAATCTCCCCTTTCTTTCATTTATCAAATACACTGAGTGTCACCTGCATGCTAGGCTAGCACAGGGGATACATTGGTGGGAGGACAGAAATGGGCCTGTGGTCACAAAACTCCTAGCTAGTGCAGGAGACCATTAGGCAGCCAGACGGTGAGGACATAGCGAGGTGGGAGAGAATATCTGAGCCCCTCCATGGCCATGCAGGGCTTGGCACAGCTGCTGCTCCCCACCCCACCCTTTCAGAAAGCCTCAGCCCACCGCTTCTCTCCTTACTCTGGATTGTCCTCTTACATGCCCCTCTTGATGGTGCCACTTCTGCCCCTGACCATCCCTCCACCTGAGCCCTCATCCTACCTGAGCCCCTTCAGGGCCAAGAACAGGTCATAGGCATTCCTTGGTGCCCAGAGTCCAGATAAGCCCCACTGTCAAACGTTTGCCTGGAACAAATGAACTTCTCCAGGGCCCTGCCTTGGTGTCCCTCAGCTGGTTTACCTGGCTCTGCCTGGCTCTGTCCCATCCCGTGTCCCCTGCAGGAGCAAGACAACTTGGCAGATGCTGAGGAGCGCTGCCACTTGCTAATCAAGTCTAAGGTGCAGCTGGAGGCCAAGGTGAAGGAGCTGAGTGAGCGGCTGGAGGATGAGGAGGAGGTGAATGCTGACCTGGCTGCCCGCCGGCGCAAGCTGGAGGACGAGTGCACGGAGCTCAAGAAGGACATCGATGACCTGGAGCTGACACTGGCCAAGGCCGAGAAGGAGAAGCAAGCCACTGAGAACAAGGTGGGGCTGGGCAGGCTATGGGGAACCTCGAGTTGGGGACTGCCTTTGGGGTCAGGCAGCTGCAGGTCCCACTCTGGCTCTGCCAGGCCCCTGTTGTGTAGTCTTGGGCAGGTCACTTCCTCTCTGTGGGCCTGAATTTCCTCACCTGCCAAGTGGGGTTAATGCAGCACTTAGCTCATTAGGGTAGGTGCGCATTCAGCACATCACTAGCCTTTGCCAGCATAGCACTGGGCCTAGCAGGCAGTAAGTGCTCAGGAAATGCTAGCAATTGTCAGCTATCATGGACTGTAAGCTTCTTGAGGGCAGGAACCCCATATTCCCAGCTCTGCACCACCCCACCCCCCAGGCACCTTCTCTTGCTTTCCATCATTGAAACCTGTGACAACCCCATGTGGTTCACAGACCTGGGAGTACTGACTCCATTGTATGGGAGGGGGAAGTGAGGCTCAGGGGTAAGCTGCTCATTCAGGTTCTACCAGGTGCTCACTGAAGAAGCCAGGATGAGGACACAGACACCTCAAACACATGCTGAAACTACAAAAAGCTGGCCTTTATTGATCTCTCAGTCTGGGCTGGGCACTGTGAGAAGTGCTTTGTGAGCATTTGCTCATTACCCTCATACAACTTGGGGAGGGTAGTGCTGTCATCCTTTAGGGGTAAAGAAACGAAGGACAAAGTGAAGTGACTTGTCAGAGTTCCCCTTGCTAGAAGGGGCAGCTCCTGTGACTGGCATGGTGGCTGTTCCAACCAGTGTGGGAGGGACATCCCAGTGTGACCCTGGCCTTGGCACAGGTAAAGAACCTGACGGAGGAGATGGCGGCCCTGGATGAGTCAGTGGCCCGGCTGACCAAGGAGAAGAAGGCACTGCAGGAGGCCCACCAGCAGGCCCTGGGTGACCTGCAGGCCGAGGAGGACCGTGTGAGTGCGCTGGCCAAGGCCAAGCTCCGGCTGGAACAGCAGGTGGAAGATGTGAGTGAGTCAGGGCCACAGCAGAGGGCTATGCAGAGGTGCTGGGCTAGCTGGGGCGCTGACTGGCTGGGCCCAGTGGCTGAGCACGGCTGCCCCACCCTGCTCCGCAGCTGGAGTCCTCCTTGGAGCAGGAGAAGAAGCTTCGCATGGACACGGAGCGGGCCAAGCGCAAGCTCGAGGGTGACTTGAAGCTGACACAGGAGTCAGTGACAGACGCTGCTCAGGACAAGCAGCAGCTGGAGGAGAAGCTCAAAAAGTAGGCATGGGGTGGGCAGTAGACCCGACCCAACTGGCAGAGATCTCATGAGCCTGCACTCCCTTCTCACTCCCTCTGGACTCTAGTCCCACAAGACCGCAGAAGTCAGACATGGAGGGTGAGAGATATGGGTCACTAGGGTGCCCAGGATAGACCTAGGGCCCCAGCCAGGCTCTGGGGCCAGGGCTTGAGAGGGAATCCAGAGGTGAAGTCACATAGGGCTGCTCTTGATACAGAGTGCCTCAGGCAGGGTGTGAGCTGAAGGGTGCCAGGAAACCCCAGGCTGGAAGTTAGGACCAGGGCAGGCTCATACACCTGTGACCTCTAGGAAGGACTCTGAGTTGAGTCAGCTGAACCTGCGGGTGGAGGACGAGCAGCTCCTGGGGGCCCAGCTGCAGAAGAAGATCAAGGAGCTGCAGGTGTGTGGGGGGAAGGGGTGGGCAGGGACCCGGGTCAGAGGCTCAGAGGTGACAGCTGCTGCCGGCCGTCCCCAGGCTCGGGCAGAGGAGCTGGAAGAAGAGCTGGAGGCAGAGCGGGCAGCCCGGGCCCGCGTGGAGAAGCAGCGGGCGGAGGCAGCCCGGGAGCTGGAGGAACTGAGCGAGCGGCTTGAGGAAGCTGGTGGCGCGTCAGCTGGGCAGCGCGAGGGCTGCCGCAAGCGTGAGGCAGAGCTGGGGCGGCTTCGGAGGGAGCTGGAGGAGGCGGCCCTGCGGCATGAGGCCACAGTGGCGGCCCTGCGGCGCAAGCACGCGGACAGCGCGGCCGAGCTGGGCGAGCAGGTGGACAGTCTGCAGCGGGTGCGGCAGAAGCTGGAAAAGGAAAAGAGCGAGCTCCGTATGGAGGTGGATGACCTGGGCGCCAGCGTCGAGACTCTGGCCCGTGGCAAGGTGTCTGCCTCCTTCCTGACCCCCTTCAGCACCCCCTGCTGACCCCCAGCTGATCCTATAGCCATCCTAACGCTAAACCAATTCTGCCTCCAATGGCTGGCCCCACCTTCTGACCCTTGACCACCCCATGCCAATACTGACCCATACTAGTCCTGACCATGTACCAGATCCTGTCCTCTGACACATTTACCTGGCATCCAGCCCCAGCTCAAACCCTGACTCTGAAACTTTGTGCCAACTCCCAGTCATTTTTGACCCGGCATCTAATTTTAACCTCTCAGCCTTTGACCTGTGAAGTCTGACCTAAAGCTGTCCTGTTTCTGTCCTGAATTCCAGCGCTGTGACCCTGACCTTTGAACCAACTAATCCTGACAGCTGGCTTGTGATGACTGTCCCCAGCTGACATCAGACTCTAGTATCCTAACCTCACCCTGATCCACTGGCCTTGGGACTAGTTCAGCCCTCTCACTGCTGATACCCATCTTTTTTTTTTTTTTTTTTTTTTTTTAATGTGGGTATTTCCCTGGCTGGGAATCGAACCCAGGCCGCAGTGTTGACGGCACCGAAGCCTTAACCACTACACCACCAGGGAACTCCCTGATGCCCATCTTTTAAATCAATGGTGCCCAACCTTTTGGTTTCCCTGGCCCACAATGGAAGAACTGTCTTGGACCAAACATAAAATACACTAACACTAATGATGGCTGATAAGGTAAAGAAACAAACAAACAAACAAAAAAGTCACAAAAAAATGTCATGTTTTAAGAATTTGTGTTGGGTCACATTCAAAGCTGTCCTGTGCCACAGGTTGGACATTGCCTGTTTTAAACCATAGCCCAGCATTGGAATCTCTGACCCTGAACTTTGCTAGTTCCCCATCCTAAGTCCCACTCTGACTGGCAGCTGTAGATCCTGCCCTGCTTTACAAACTTGTCCTGACCTCTGACCCTGGATCCCAGGCTAGTGCAGAGAAGCTGTGCCGGGCCTATGAGGATCAGCTAAGCGAGGCCAAGATCAAGGTGGAGGAGCTGCAGCGGCAGCTGGCAGATGCGAGCACCCAGCGTGGGCGGCTGCAAACTGAGAGTGGTGAGGACGGGGGCTCAGCTGGGCATCCCTGGGGTCTTGCTGCTGCCCCTCACCTGCCTGACCTGCTGGCTCACCTCTTGGCCTGCAGGGGAGCTGAGCCGCCTGCTTGAGGAGAAGGAATCTCTGATTAGCCAGCTGAGCCGTGGGAAGGCCTCTGCCACACAGAGCCTGGAGGAACTTCGGAGGCAGCTGGAGGAGGAGAGCAAGGTGGGCTGGCCAGTGGCTGCTACAGAGCAGGCAGGGTGGGCACAAGGGCTACCAGCGTGGCCCTATGCTGAGGTCACTGAGGTCCTCATAGGCCAAGAGTGCACTGGCGCACGCCGTGCAGGCTTTGCGGCATGACTGCGACCTCCTGCGAGAGCAGCATGAGGAGGAAACTGAGGCCCAGGCCGAGCTGCAGCGGCTGCTATCCAAGGCCAATGCTGAGGTGGCCCAGTGGAGGAGCAAGTATGAGGCAGACGCCATCCAGAGGACGGAGGAGCTGGAGGAGGCCAAGTGAGTGCCTTGCCGGCCAGGCCATCACCATGCAGGGGTGACGCCGGTGTCTCTGAGCCCTGTTGGGGCGAGGGGACATGCTGGGGGCTGTTCTGCTAGTTTCCCTCTGCTGCACAGTCCATACCCGGCCTGCTCCTGTACCCTAGAAAGAAACTGGCACTTCGGCTGCAGGAGGCAGAGGAGGGAGTAGAGGCCGCACATGCCAAGTGCTCATCACTGGAGAAGGCCAAGCTACGGCTGCAGACAGAGTCGGAGGATGTGACACTGGAGCTGGAGCGGGCGACTTCGGCAGCTGCAGCCCTGGACAAGAAACAGCGGCACTTGGAGCGGGCACTGGAGGAGCGGCGGCGCCAGGAGGAGGAGACGCAGCGGGAGCTGGAGGCGGCCCAGAGGGAGGCTCGCAGCCTGGGCACTGAGCTCTTCAGGCTGCGGCACAGCCACGAAGAGGCTCTGGAGGGCCTGGAGACGCTCAGGCGGGAGAACAAGAACCTCCAGGGTACGACCCACCCGAGGCAGGGTTGGAGACGGTCTTAGGAGTCACATGGGGTGCTGTGGTGGGGTCACCCTGGAATTAGGGGTGAAGTGACTGGCTTGGAGCATGAGCCGTGTTGGGTGGTCCCTCAGTGCCCTGTCCACTTTGCAGAGGAGATCAGTGAGCTCACAGACCAGGTCAGCCTCAGCGGGAAGAGCATCCAGGAGTTGGAGAAAGCCAAGAAGGCTCTGGAAGGGGAGAAGAGTGAAATCCAGGCTGCACTGGAGGAGGCTGAGGTCAGGGGCTGACCACAGGTTTTGGGTGGACACTGACTCACTGATCCCCTGGTCTCCCACTTCCCTTGAGACACGGTCAGGGCCCCCAGGCCCACTGCCTACTCTGCACCCCAGGGGGCCCTGGAACTGGAGGAGACCAAGACACTGCGGATCCAGCTGGAGCTGTCCCAGGTCAAGGCTGAAGTGGACCGGAAGCTAGCAGAGAAAGACGAGGAGTGCACTAACCTGAGGTATGGGGGCAGGGCCATCCCTACCCACTACCACCCAAGGGTCCGTTCATCCTCCCCAGGTGTGTTCATAAGAGCAGGTGTGGTGCCTGTGCCCACCCCCCTCAATCTCCCTCCCTTAGACGCAACCACCAGCGGGCCGTGGAGTCCCTGCAGGCCTCCTTGGATGCAGAGACAAGAGCCCGCAATGAGGCCCTGCGGCTCAAGAAGAAGATGGAGGGTGACCTCAACGACCTGGAGCTGCAGCTGGGCCATGCCACCCGCCAGGCCACAGAGGCACAGGCAGCCATGAGGTTGCTACAGGCCCAACTCAAGGAGGAGCAGGCTGGGCGGGATGAGGAGCAGCGGCTGGCGGCCGAGCTCAGAGAGCAGGCGCAGGCCCTGGAGCGGCGGGCTGCACTGCTGGCTGCAGAACTGGAGGAGCTGCGGGCTGCCCTGGAACAGGGAGAGCGCAGCCGGCGGCTGGCGGAACAGGAGCTGCTGGAGGCCACCGAGCGTCTCAACCTCCTGCATTCACAGGTGGGGACGGCTTCCCAGGTGTGTGTCAGGTGGCCACCTGCTGTCTGACTCTGAGGCTCTGCTCCCCCCCAGAACACAGGCCTTTTGAACCAGAAAAAGAAGCTGGAGGGAGACTTGGCCCAGCTGAGCGGAGAGGTGGAGGAGGCTGCTCAGGAGAGGCGGGAAGCCGAGGAGAAGGCCAAAAAGGCCATCACTGACGTGAGGCTGGGCTGTGGGGCTGGGAGAGAACACAAAGGGGCTCCCTCTGGGGCTGGTCACCTCCTGACTAGGCCACTCCTTCTCCACAGGCAGCCATGATGGCCGAAGAGCTGAAGAAGGAGCAAGACACGAGTGCACACCTGGAACGGATGAAGAAAACACTGGAGCAGACGGTGCGGGAGCTACAGGCTCGACTGGAGGAGGCGGAACAAGCCGCCCTGCGTGGTGGGAAGAAGCAGGTGCAGAAGCTGGAGGCCAAGGTGTGTGCAGCCCGCCCCGTCCCTCCTGCACTGTGGCAGACGGTGGGCAGCCCAAGGGCAGGCTCAGGGCAGCAGGCTCACCCCCGACGGCACACAGGTGCGGGAGCTGGAGGCCGAGCTGGATACTGAGCAGAAGCAGCACGCCGAGGCCCTCAAGGGGGTGCGCAAACATGAGCGCCGGGTCAAGGAACTCGTGTACCAGGTGGGCAACAAGGGCCACCACGAGGGGCAGCCAGGAGGTGCTCTGGTCCGGGCAAGACCTGAAGCCCCTCTGCCTGCACAGGCCGAGGAGGACAGGAAGAACCTGGCTCGCATGCAGGACCTGGTGGACAAGCTGCAGAGCAAGGTCAAGAGTTATAAGCGTCAGTATGAGGAGGCGGTGAGTGCACTGGGTCGGGCCTCCGGGGCCTGGTACTGGTCAGGATGCCCGTGGTAACTTGACTTCAGTGCTGGCCCCAGGCTGTGGTCAGGTGAGGTACCAGCAGCAGCGAGTTCTCTGGCTTCTCCAGTGCTGGCTTTGTGTGCGGGCAGTGACCCTGCGGTCCTAGCAGGGAGAGTTTCTTACAGCTCTGACAGTCTGAAGGGACTTCACATGCTTTCCCCTCCTGGGCCATGTCTGGCACATGGGCCCTTCACGAAGACATGTTTCAACCCTCTCCTTCCTGCTTTGGATACTTGTGGGAGCAAAGCTGAGGACCAGGAGAAGCCAGCCCCCTTCTGGGGATGGGGTGGGAGCAAAGGGCCACCCAGCCTGCCTGTGTCCCCAGGAGCAGCAGGCCAGCACAAATCTGGCCAAGTACCGCAAGGCGCAGCATGAGCTGGATGACGCAGAGGAACGGGCGGACATGGCAGAGACCCAGGCCAATAAGCTGCGCGCACGGACACGGGATGCTCTGGGCCCCAAGGTAAGGGGTGGCCTGGGCACCACCCTGCCCTCTGCCTAGGGGAAGCAGGGCTACAGCTAACTCACCCAGCCACCCCTTCCTTAGCACAGGGAGTGACGCTGGAGCTCTGAAGAGGAACACCTGCTGTCTGCCCTTCACCCCACCTGCTGGACCCTGAATAAATGCATCTGTAGCTCCTGCCAGCTTCCTTCTCATGCTTTGGGGCTCAGGCAGGGAGCACACGGTCCCATGGACAAAAGTCAGGTCCACATCAGTCATTTAAAATAAAGTTCTTTAATAGTCTCCACTTAATTGGTTTATTTGTTGTTAATAAATTGGCAACACAAGGAGGGGCCAAAGGTGTGCTCCCAGGCAGGCTCCAGTGTGTCTGGGCTCAGGCAGGAGACGCTGCCCTGGGGCTGGGGCCGGGCATAGCCACCCCATGCCCCCAGGGATGGAAGGAACAGGTCCTCCACTTATGAGGGAACCCCCTGGGATAAACACAGTGGCCAATGAGCAAACAGAGCCAGAGGAGCTAAAGGAAAACAAGGGAGGGACAGATGGGCAGGCTTGGGGGAAGGTAGCATTCTCTTGCAACCCCCACCTCTGCCCAGGGCTCAGAGGCCTTTGCCTGGGTCCAAAGGCCAGGACAAGCTTGGCTCACACATTGGGGGAGGTTGAACCTATCTCCCTCCCCACACCAGGACTGATGGCCAAGAGACTGGGCAGGAGCTCAAACAGAGCTACTTTTAAAAGTCCCCTTACCTCTGGGTGGGTCAGGGCCCCAAGTTCTGAAGGAAGGATGGGCATGATGCCTGTCTTCATTATGGGGATCTGGAGGGAACTCAGGTTCCCCAATGACCTAGGGCCTTCAGACCTAGGGGCCAAGGACTTCTAGATTCCCTCCCACCATGCCTATACCTGAAGACCCGGGGCAGGCAGAGAGCAGCAGGAAGGCAGGGGTGGGGACAGGACAGGGCGTGCAGCATGTGTACCCACGCTCACTCGCACTGGCCCTGGCCCTGGCCCAGCAGCCTCCCAAGGCCTGGCCCAAGGTCACTCCTCGGTGAAGTCCCTGTCTATGTCCATGTAGGGCTCCTCGATGTAGCTGACAAGGGCAGAGGGTGACTGGCGGTCCGGGTTTAACAGGATGGACACCGTCTCTTTCCAGTATGAGAAGCTGATGCAGGAGCTCTGGGCAAAGAGAAAGGGGCTGGGGGGCGCCTGGAGGACCCAGGTCGAGCCCAGCACCCCACAGGGAGGGCCTTGGTAAGGGGACAAAGCTGCCCACCACATGGCTCAGGTGGGCACATGCCTGAACGCCCCCTCTGAGGGGCCCGAAGCCCACCCACCACAACCCACTTGGGTGGGGCCCTCACGTTCTCCAGGCAGGTGCTGTCCTTGTCCTTGTGCAGGTAATGCTGCTGCCAGAAGCGCAGCAGGTTGTGGAAATTGTTGAGCAGGAAGCCGGGGTATTTCTTGCTGTGCTCCATGCGCTGCAGCAGCCGCAGGTACAGGGGCAACCGCTCTTTCCGGCGGGCCAGCATCAGAATCACGAGGCTGGTGTTGAGGCAGCTGACGTTCTCCTGCAAGGCCCCCGCCCAGCTGGGTCACGTGTAGCCCCTGTTGGACCTGGGGTGCCACTGGGTAAGGAGGTGAGTGTCCCAGGACCAGACCATGCAGAGCTACACATTGAGTTACCCCCACAAAAGCCTGAGGGGACTGGGGAAAGGAATGATGGCAGCCTCACCAGTATCCTGCTGAGCACCTTCTGGTCCCTATGCCATCCACCACCCATCCCCACCCTGCTGGGCACCTCACCCATCATCAGTCTAGTTAAAAATCTACCCCTTCTCCCAAATCAGCTCAGTCATCGCTTCTTCCAGAAGCTTTGATCCCCAGGGCAGGGCTGGATGCATGCATTAGATACAGTTATCTCCCTTTCTCATTTCACTGGCACTAGATCGAGCATCAGTAGGGGAGTGTCAGTCTGTTTTGTTCACTTTGCATCCTCAGCCCAGGGCCTTGCCTCACTAAACGTCTGTCAGGTAAAGAAACAAAAGAAACACCTCTGAGACATACTAGTATTACCTCCATTTTAGAGAAGAGGGGTGTGCAAAGCTCAGAGAATGACTGTTCCACAGCTATTTAGTGAGGGGGATGGGAGTCAACCTCAGGCCCGAGCTCAAAGCCAGCATAGTAGGCAGGGTAGGGAGAGCACTGGAATGGGAGTCAGAGCTCAGTGCCAGTCTTGGCTTTGCCTGATCATCTGACCTGAGACTTGCTCCCTCCTCAGGCCTCATCTATAAAATGGGGCACTGTTCTGTTATTAAAACATGTCCTCAGAACAGCTGAGAGTGTCTAGGAACTGAGATGTGGGTCTCAGGGAGATGCACTCCTAGAATGAAGTGCGGAGACAGCAGCTCTGTCAGGCGCTGGGACGCTTTTCCTTTCCCTACTGCACACCTTAGGGCCTCTCACCTGGGTCAGCGTCTGCACATGGATAATGTTGATGAGGCGGAAGAGGAAGGACATCTGCGTGGGCACCTGGGATATGTAAGCAAGGAGGCGGCACTCGGACAGGACCTCAGCAACTGGGGACAGACAGGCAGAAGTGTGTGTAGCAGGCTCAGAAGCTGGTCCGTGATCCAGGCCTCTAGTCAAGCCCCACTTTGGTCCTGACTCTGAAGCCGGAAACCCCAATTGTCAAAACAACTAAAGAAAAGGTTGGCTGCAGCAGGAACAAATCTCCAGCTGTTCTGCCACCCAGGCTAAGCCTGCATCCTTGGAGCTCCAAAGGGAATTCACCATCTCTCCCTTCAGTTATACTCAGGCACTGTCTCTCTCAAGGTCTTCCCCTTCTTATCTCAGGCAATCCCAGCCCAGGAGAGGAAGAATGTGTTTGTTTTTTGCATTGTGCTGGCAACAGTGTTTTTTTTCACCCTCATTAAATTGTACATGCTCATTAAAGGAATCATGAACAACAGAGAAAAGTAAAAGCAGCAAAGAAAACAACCTGGAGAGCCACCACTTTAACCCCAGACACATGGGCGTCTGGTGCGGCTACTTCCTCCAGCCTTGTCTCCTTGCTGAAAACTGGGTGTCGGACACCAGCACGGTCTCACTGGACCACTTTACCTTACCACTGGCCTTTTCTTACCTTTCATGTCCACCTGGTTTTCAAATCGGTCCAGTGACAAAGTGACGCAGCGCACCAGCATGTTGGAGTCCACCAGCGAGCTATTGATCTGCTTTAGAAACACCTGGAACTGAGCAGAGACGGGAGATGGTGGGCTTCTGGTTGGAGACAACGACAGCCAGGGCGGGCAGTCACTGCACAGTTGTCTCCGACAGGAAGTCAGAGGCTCGGATAAACTCACATCCCACTAATTAGCAGCCCCAGCAGCTCAACTCAGCTCTTTTGATAACAAGTCTAGTGTTTTTTCCATTGAAGGGTGTTAGATGCCTCATTTTTACTTCAACTAGTCTGAGATGGGTTTCTGTCCCACATATCCTCTGAGCCTAACACATGAGGCCCAGGCCCATTTGTCGGGGGCTCATCAAGGCACCCACCAGCCTGCATGAGAACCGCTTTCATAGCCCACCTGTTTCCAACTCTCACAGTTGCCCACAGCAGCTGACACTTCCATGCCCCAACAGAGAGGTGCTAATGAATGCCTGCTCAAGACAACTTCTGGACAGTGCAGCAAACCCCATGGAGCCTTGGGTTACTCTTACCTTTGCATCAGTGTTGATGTACTTATTGAATCTCTTGAATGCATCAATGTTGAACTTCATCAGCTCCCCCAGGAGGTCAAAATAACTCTGAAGCACATCCCTTGACTTGCACTCACTGTCCACAATGCAGTATAGGATGTGCTGGGGTGGGAGAGGACAGGGTGAAGGCAGGAAAGCAGCTGAGGCCTAGAGCCAAGAGGCAGATTTGACTGCCACCCCCAGGCTGATCTCTTCTAAGCTTCGCGCCCTGCCTGCCTCTGACCAAGGCGTGGCATATAGCTCAGACCACACGACATCTGCTGTGAACAAGCATCCAGGTCAATGGAACCTGCTTCCCTGTGCAATAGATTCTCATCTGAGGATGCTGGTGGCTCCAAAGGCAGGGCCAAGCCCAACACCCTCACAGGAGGTGGGGGCATGTCACCACAACCCCTCTTGCTTGCCAAGGGCTCTTCAGCTTGCAGGTGAGGGAAGGGGTCTCCAGATTAACGATGACCACTGCCAGGGCACTGGGGCCATTCAAATGAAGCACAGGGTTTAAGGGCACGGGAAACATTTTGACCCCATGGTTTATCTTTATGTTTAGTGAAAACACTTACATTAGAATCAATGAATTTTTATCAAGAACACAAAGCCAATTTAACTCCTTGATAAAGTTTTCTACAACACAGTTAAAATGTTTCCATTTTCATTTTTATTTTCATAAAGTTGCATTGATTTGAAACAATTATTTTCTAAATGTATTTTATAACAATTCATGGGTCAGTTATGGCTTTGGCCATTTTGCTCCCACTCCCTTTGTAGATTTTGCTTTTCCTAAAGGCCATTTTTCAATAAAGGGGAATGAACTTAGCAGCAAAATATCCTCAGGGGCAAAAGGCTTTGTTGGGTAACTCTTAAGACTATTATGCTCTTTCATGACCACCCCCAAATCCCTTAATCACCCATTAAGCACCCATGGGGAACCAGCAGTTGGAGACTCAGGGCACATACTAGAGCAATCTGGAGTTTTAAAATAAAGATATGGTTGCTCCTGCCCAGCTGACTAGTTCTTGGGGCAGAAAAACAATGCATGGTGCTGGGGGGAGAATGGAACACCCCACACCCTGGCTCTCCAGGCCATTACCTCCAAAAGGCCTCGCTTCAGCAGGAACATCTGGTCTGCATAGGAGGTGGTCCCTCGGAGGAAACTCTCCACAGCCCGGGCTTGCCAAAACCTATAACCCAAATGTTGATCCCTGGCTGAGGTGGCTAAGGCTTCCCTCTTCTGGTTCATGCTCCATTCCCCAAGGAGCTGAGAGATGCTTGCTGCCTTTTGATTTATTCAACAGATATTTATAGAACATCTACCAGGCATCAGGCCTCAACTAGGCAGTGGGGACACACACAGCAGGAGTCCCCAGTCTCAATGGAGCTGACAGTACAGTGAGGAGTATTCCTTTTATTTGGTTTTGTCAGAGAAGGGCTGCCAGCGAGTCTCATGTGAAAATTCATTCGGGACTTTGTTCTTTGGAAGGACAGGAGGACATGGAAGACAGGGGCCAGCAATGTGCGAGGGAACCTCACAGACACATGTGGCTGGGTCACTGAGCTCACACTGAATGGGCTGTCCTAGAGAAGAGATGGCTGATGTTGACGGAGCAGCCTCCAGAGGGCAGAGCTGGGACACACGAGGCGAGTCCAGACAAGGCGGGCTGAAGTGATGGTGGGACATTTGGGCATGGAGCCTACTGACAATCACCAGGCCCTGACAGAATGCCTCCCTCACTTGCTACTTCTGTCCACGCCCACCCCATCAGCTGGGCAAAGTGTTTTTCTTAGCTCCCACAGCTCCTGGGCCAGGTCCTGGCTCTGTGCCTTTCCACATGCACTGCAACAGGTTTCTTTCCATGCTTGTTATCCACAACCCAGGGAACCCCATGTGGGCAGGGACTATAGCTCCTATTTCTCTTCCACCTGTCCAACACCAGCACAGAATAGATGCTTGGTAAACACTTGGTCAATTCTTGAAATACACTGCTGGCATGCAGCAGAAACTAATACATACCTGCCAAGTCAACACAGGAGAGATGGCAGTCAAACCCCCTCACCCCCAAAGTAATCAGACGTTGGGGTGGGAGATGGTAATTAAAAGGAGGTATTTCTAACCACTTGGGAAATACTTGGCTCCTGGGACCCTCAGGAGTGGCAGGTGCCTGTCCCCAGACCTACCTGAAAGATGACTCAGCTGGCTCTTTCTTCATTACCTGCAGCAGACGAGTTAATAAACCCCTCTTCCCATCACAAACCAAACTCCTGAAACAAAATAGACAGGGACATTGGTGGCAGATCTGAGACTGATAGGTGCCAAGTGCCACTTGGCCAAAGGACTGTTGTCTTGGGGCTCTGAGGCTGGGTCTCTGCGCTGGCTTAGGTTAGGATAAAACATGGGGATGTTTTCAGGCCTCCAGGATGCCCTGCTGCTCCACCTGGGTCTAGGACACCCCACAGACTCCTATAGTCTTAGAACTGAAGACCAGTGCATTCACACCAAATCTCAGGCCACCCACTGGCAAGTGATCAGAGGCCAGAAACACACCCAGAGTCAGACAGGGCTCAGACCTGCTGGAAGGAGGGCTGCTTACACCAAAAGTGGGCTGGTAACAGGCCATGACAGAGTCTCCCAGATGGGGCAAAGTCTGTGCCAATGGGGTGAAGCAGGGAGTACCCTGCATCCCCAATTAAGTCCCAGTTGGCTTTGGACAAGTACGCATGCCTCCAGGCCTCAGCTTCCTGGTCTAAGAAGCAAAGGCGGGGAGATGAGGAAATGATTCAGGATGCCTCATGGGGGGAGAGAGGGCCAAGCACGCAGGGGTTCTGAGCCCTCAAATCTTCTATTCAAATAAAGCTGCTCCACTTTTATTTACTACAGACATCAAGGTGAGACTATATATAATTTCATCTGAACAAAGAGTTTTGCTGCCTTAAAAGCAAAACAAAAGCTGGGGAAGTTTAACTCTTGCTGCTGGATATAGTCCTCCCTGCCCTGACCTCTATAGCCTGTGACCTCCTTGCCCAGTTCCAGAAGATGCAGCAAGCATAACCTAGCAAATGGGACTTGGCAGAGGCTGAGGGGGCCTGCTTTTGTCTGTCCTGCTTGGCTGATCTCTCTAAGCCCCAGTTCTCCCATCTGTAAAGTGGAGGTGATGATGGCACTTCCCTCCTAGGGCTGTAGTGGGGCTCTAACGAGATAATGCAGGTGATGTAAGGACAGCGGCTTGCACACAGGAGCCCTCAGGACACTGTAGCTGCACGCAAGTCAGAAAGGACAAGTATGCACATCTGGCAGCCAGGGTGGGCCGCAGGCCAAAGCTGCACCCCATCCACACTCACCTGTCAGTGTTGAGGACGGCTTCCACCTCGGGGATGTTGGCCTTGAGAGAGATGGCACTGAGTTCGTTTAGCTCCTGGTTGTTGAGGAGCAGGTACTTGTTCCTGAAACAAATGGGTTGGAGAGGGTTAAGGACAGGAACTGGGGATGCCAAGTCAGCACTGGGCTAGTCCCATGCCCATTTCCTGTGAAGATGGAGGATCTGAGAACCTCCTAGGTACTTCTCCCAACACCTCGTACTCTTGGGCCAGCATTCTGAGTGGGTGGCCATGGGCTCTAAGGCCTTTGGACAGAAAAGTTCTCAAAGAGGATAGTCTCAGTCACCCAGAGGAAAGTTGCAAAGTGGAGGCCTCTGGGGTCACATTTGTCCTCAGGCATGTTTTGTTAGTGTATATAATATTTCAAAAGAACTGAAACCAACATTTAAAAATCAGGACCTTTCTTATTAATCTTAATTTCTGGCTGTCCTTGGGGTAAAAACTCAGGAGCAATTCAACAGTGAGCCCAGTTCCCAGTACACCAACAGGTGGCAGGTGCTGAGCAGTGACTGCCTGTGTGTTCCCACTCACCAAGGTCCCCACCACACGGTCTCCCCAATGCCAAAGGCCAGCTGCCATTCGCCACCCCCTGCACTGTTTTCTTTATGGCAGAGACTAACTCTCCTATACATTTTCCATCCAAGGTTGAAAGATTAAAAAAAAAAAAAATAACGAGAGGGCAGAATGTGTTTCAAGGAAAATGGAAGAAGGAGAGCACATCTTCTCTTGTGCAGGTGAAAAAATGTTCCATCTGTTCGGTAAGCAAATACTCAGCCCATTCTGCCTATGTAAGGTTCCTGCCAGCCCCTGTGAATAGCCAAGCTGTCCACTCCTGGTCCAGAGGGATAGACGGCTGAGGGATGTACTGATGCCAATTGTAATAAGGGGCCAACAACTTCCATACTCGCTTCTTAGGATGGCTCTTAGGGCTAAGGGAAAGCTCAGTGTAGTGCTTGGCATAAAGAAAGGGCTAGAGAAATGGCAGCTCTTATTATAGTATCATGGAAGTATAGCCGCATGTGGTAACCGTGGGGTGACAGCAGCTCTCAGGGCTCCTGGCCCTCCTCCTGAGCTGAGGTCAGTGATGGCACAAAGAGGGGAGAGAAGATAGCACACACAACAACTCTCCTTCCAGGGACAGCTTGTACTTACTCATGGTGGTCACTGAAACTCTGCAGAAGCCTCAAAAATTGTATCTTCAAGGTGATGTCCTAAAATACATGTGAATTCTTGATATTAAAACCATAGATAGTCACAATGTTCCAAAAAACCCCACAAGTGCTCTGGTGAGAGCCTGGGCATGCCACTTTGCTTCTTGAGGCTCTGTCCTTATGCACAATGAGGACTTTTCTTTAGTCAAGAAACCCTTTGTTGACTTCCACATCTGGACAATAGCAGATTAAGCCAATATGGATTCTTCCCATTAAAAAAAGACAACTGAAACTCTTTTAAATGTGAGGCTAAGTTGATAAGAAAGAAAAATCCACAGAAGACAGAAATGAAGGAAGGATGGAGTTCACAGCAGTGAGCACAAGGACTGATGGCTAGCAGCTCTGGGCGGGATGAAGTGGAAATGAGACTTACTCAGGCCAGAGCGTGGGTTTTAATGCCCTACAGCAGCAGTTCTCAACCTGGGGGTCGAACGACCCTTTCACAGGGGTCGCCTAAGACCACTGGAAAACACATATCAGATATTTACATTACTATTCATAACAGTAGGAAAATTACAGTTATGAAGTAGCAATGAAAATAATTTTATGGGGTTCACCACACCATGAGGAACTGTATTAAAGGGTCGCAGCATTAGGAAGGTTGAGAACCACTGCCCTACAGGGACTAGACAGAACTGTGAGCCCTTGTAAAGCCTGGGGAGTATATACATTTGGTATTAAGAAGGGTGAGAAAAACCCCATCTGCCAGCCCAGGGAGCTGGCAAAGAAGCCTGCCTCTGCCAGGGTGCTGCTGGTGGTGGAGAGGGGCCCCCCAGGAGAAGCAGGACCCTGGGCTCATACTACCACTACTGGAGCAGTAGGGCCAAGACACTTGACATGAAACATGCCCTGGGACACTGTACCCACAAAGTATCAGGCAAACAAAAGTGAAGTGCTCTGTAGGAATAGTTCCAGGGCCCAGGCCACACAGGTACTCAGAGGGAAAACAAGGCCCCTAACGGTGAGCTCTCCATAAATGTTATACAACTCGAGGCAATGTTCCACCCAAATTGAGTCTGAAGACCCAAACATAATTATTAGTACCGATGAGCAAACCAAAAGAGACCATTAAAGAGAATGTTACTGAAAAATGACAATGAGCCAGACTGAATGTCTAGAAATGCAGAATATATCCACTTGAAATTAAAACCTCAAATGGGCTGAAAGGCAAATTTGACAAGGCCAAAGAGAAAAATAGTAAACTGGAAGATAAGGCACTGAAGAAAATACCCAGAACATAGCACAGACCAGAGGACCCATGGCAGCAGACCCTGACAGCTGTGTGGCACTATAAGATCCTAGAGCACTTTACCCCTCATACTAGTGGCTGAGCCTCCGTGTGGCCCGTGAGGCCAGCAGGCAAGGAAGTGTGATTTTCCTTTTGTGAGGAACAGAGGCTCAGAGATTCAGTGGCTCATTTAAGCTCTCTGAACAAGCTGAGTGGCACAACAGGTCTCTTGGCACCTAGTTCATTGCTCTCTACAGAGCACTGTGACAGAGACATGGTGGAGGTGAGGTCTTGACCCTTAGAAAATGAAGGCCTCCTAAAGCCCTTTTCGGATGCAGCCATTGGTGGCAAAACTATCAGTGGATGTAATTACAATGTGGTAGAGCATGTAATGAGCAAAACCCTGCTGCTAGGTGAGGGTGGTGGCCCTGCCTGGAAGGAAGTGAGGCCCTCATCCCTGAAGGATACAAGGGGAAGGTGGCTGGAGGCCCTCAAGACAAATTTCTATGTAAGTAGAAGGGTAGGGTCAGGTCCTTCTCCAGGGTAGCTTCTAGTTATGGGATTATATAGGCAATGATTTTTATTTCTGCTCTATTCTCAAAGAATGAGATTTCAAAGAGTCAAGGGCAGGACTTGAAACAACTACTCCTGGAAAGTAAAGACCATCTGTACCGGGGTCCTTTGCTCACCGGGCTACAGTCGCAATTCTGGTTGTGACCATGGAGGACAAGAGCAGATGCTGAATGCTTCCTCCAAATCAGCTTGTCAAACAAATTATTAAGCCCAGGGATCAGCTTGAACTCAGCAATCATCCTGTGAACCTGGATGGGGTAGGAAGGCAAAAGCACTAAAACAAACATTCTGGGAAGATCAAGCCTCATGCTGAGCACATACGGTAACAATTTTTAGGACAAGGAAAGTAACAGTAGGTGGGGGGGGGGGGTGAAGGTTTACAGAAAACATGCACACATATCCCACCCCCACTACACACAAATACACTTTTAAACTTTGCTCATTAATCTTCACAATAATCCTAGGAGCCATAAGTTTTGCATTCAGATAGCCCTGGATTTGACGCTTAGCTCTATCATATACAAACTTTAAGCAAGTTCCTTAATCTTTCTAATTTATTCCCTCCCTCTGTATATCATAAAATAAAAATACCCTTCACACTTCACAGTAGGATAAATTTCAATTGGAGGCAAGATAAAAATAGAATAAAATGAAAGTTTAAAGAGCCTACAAAAATCTATGCAGAAGCTTTCAAAAAAAAAAAAAAAAATCAGAGTAAGAAAGACCACTTTCTAAAGATTTTTCCAAACTAAAACGTTTGTTAGGTTTCCAAACCTAAAAGAGAAGATTGCTGATTTCAACTACATAAATGTTTTAATATTTTGCATGGTGAAGCACACAGTAAGCAAAGTCACAAGTCAAATATAACAAATGGAGATCATAATGATGATCTTGGCGTTATACACAGGTAAAAAGCTGATTTCCTCTATAAGGAATCCTACAAATCTCTTAAACAAAAAGACCAACCCTACAGAAAAAATGGGCAAAGGCTATAGGCAGGATATAGACAAGATACACACAGGAAAATATAAAAGGTTCTTCAATACATGCAAAATGTTCAGTCTCACTTATAATATTAAGAGAAATTAAAATCACAACTAATTTTTTACTTTTTCAGAGTGGCCAAGAAAAACTTTATAATTCTGCGTCAGTGAGTTGGGCCTCAGGTATACTACAACTGCTGGTGGGAGGGCATACTGGTACTACCTGAAGAGGGAAGACAATGTGCAGTATCTCTAAAAATTACAAATGCATATTCCCTTTAACCTGCAATTCTACTTTTAGGAATTTATTCTCAGACACATCCATTGAATGGGATATGTGACAGCAGTGAAAAAGAACCAAGGTCTTTTACATGTAGTGAACTGAACATTCACCAAGATACAGGATCAAGAAAACAAGTGTGTACATGTTATATTACCAATTGTGGTAAAAAATGAGAGAAATATATTGCAATAACCATAGAATGTCTCTAAAAGAACACATTAATAACTGATAAAATTAGATGCTCAGGGTCAGGGGGGGAGAAAGGCTTCACTGACACTTATTTATACCTTTCAATATAGAACTACTTTTTAATAGAGAACAACATGAATTATTTACCTACTAAAAATAATTTCTTACATAACACAAAACAAAGCTATTACTACTTCTACTCAGGGCTGTTGCATGGATAAAGTCAGAAAATATATGTAAAGACCTGAGCACAGCGCCAGTGCTTATTAATTTCCATTTTATAAGGGAAAGGGAGGTTCAGCAGGACCGACCTGAGCAAGACAGTGGTGAAGATGTCACCCTAACTCAGGTATTCTGATCCTAAAGCCTGCCCCTTCCCAGCCCACCACAGGTATGCATTTATCTCAGGAGACCAGAATTTAACAAAGCTCTGTGACTCTGGGCAATGTTCTTCTTTGAGCCTGAGTCTCTTGATGGGAAATGAAGGATAATGTTGTTTAAAGGACTCAATGAGTTAATGTGGGGGAAGCTCAGGGGCTGACTTACAGGAGGTGTGGGAACCCCCCCCCCACTATATTGCTTACATTTCTTAGCATCAAAGGGATGGAACTTGGGGATCTGGGGAGTATTCCCAGCCTAATGATTTCAATTTAGCCCAGACTGGACATAGAACTTGGCCTGATTGCACAATCATAAGGTCACTCCCAGGAGGAGCCTTTATGAAGCCTGGCAGGGGTTTTTTCCCTTGGTATCCTAGTCTAGGCAGGGTATGTAAACTCATGTGCCCACAGTGCCTCGCATAAGTAGGAACTCAGTAAATGCTGAGTGTGCAAATGAGGATGAGCCAGCCCAATGCTGGTTCTCAGTCAGCCAGGATTCCTCAGCCAGCTGATGGTCCCTTCCAAGGAAGCAGCAGTGTAATTAAACTTAGAGTCAACAATGATTCACAAGAACTTGATAACAGGAAGGCTCAGGAGGTAGGGAACTGTTATGGTGAAAGAACAGAAAATACAAGGCAGCAGAGTTTAAAGCCTGGTTCTACTGATGCCTGGTGACTGAGAATATGGCCCTTTCTGTACTTTGATTTTCTCAAGCACCAAGGAAGGGAGCGGGGGGATTACTACCTACTGTATAACTTACCAAATACCTGAAAATTCAAATATGAGTAACATGAAAGTACCTCAAAAAAGTAAAAGCGCTCGACACATGTAAGACATTACACTATTTTTTATAACAAATGTATTTTACATTAAAGGGAGGGGCCCCAGTGCTGTGGATGTCAGGGTCCTGATTTTTAAGTACCAATCATATGCTGATGACCCCAAAGTTATACCTCCAATCCTAACTGCTTTTCTAATTTCAGGTGTTGCTAAGCCAGGTGCCAATTCTAATACACACCTCAAACCTAACTTGTTCCAAATGAACTCCTCAGCTTCCTCCCTATACCTGCTCTTCCACTCCTTATCCACCAGTCGTAACCATCTCAGTAAATAGCAAATCCATTCCTCTGCCTGCTTAGAGTTCAGGAAGTCATCCCTAGCTCCTCTCTCTCTTATGCCTACATCCAAACTACCAGCAAGTCCTACCTGTTCTACCCTCAAAACAGATTCAGAATGCAGGCACTTTTCATCATTCCCACCACCAACATGCAGGTAGATCCTAGCCACCATCATTGCTTTCACACATCAGCCAGAGGGATGACTTCCTATTTCACTCAGAGTAAACACCAAAGCCCTTAAAATGGCCTGAAAGCCCAGTGTAATCTGGCCTCCCGCAACTCCTTGCTGCTTATTCCAGTCCATCCCTTCAGTTTCCTTACTGTTACCCCAACCCACCAGGCACACTCCCACCTCAGGGGCTTGCTCCCTCTACCTGGCAGGCTGCCTTGGGGGTTGGCATGCCTGGCTCTCTCACTTTCTTCAGGACACTGCCATGCCAGATGTTACCTTTCCCTTGAGTCTTTTTCCTGGCTACCCCAACCAAAATTGCTCCTCACTTGTAAAATGGGTGTAATTGCACTGATCTCACAGAGCTGCTGTAATAGTCCAGTCCTTAAAGACTACTGAGCTCCCTCCCTCCCCATGCCTAGATTCATCCCTGGGAGAATGAAGCAGTTAGCAGGAGAGGGCTAGTTCTCCATCCTGAAGAGTGCTACGTCCTTCTAGAGCCCTCTTCCTGCCTTTGTAGGTTATGGGCCCTCACTTCTCCCTCCTGGAACTGCTTCAAGGCTCAAGGAATATAGCACCTCTGGAGGCCCCCATAGCTGCCTAGTTTTCATAACCTGACCTAGCTCTGGACTCTGGCCCACCATCTTGAGCCCTGATCAGCCTGGCTCAGCTCCTCTAGGCACTGGCAGGGCAGTTATCCCACTAGTCCCTGACCCTTTACCCTTCGTGGTAACCACGTCAGGTGACATGGCTAAGCCACCTGCTCCTGCCCTAGCAATAACGCTTTGCCTAGAAATGCTGCCCACAGCAATGTACAATGGGAGGACTACAAGCTCTATAATCAGACTGGTTTTCTGATGTGTAAAACAGAAACAGAAAACAACCCTGATGACGCTCTGCTGGGCTAGAGAGCCACTCTGAGAGGTGGCCGAGCGGAGTACTCCGCACATGACCAGTGCCCAGGAAGCATTTGCCCCTGGCTCCCCATGTTGTGAGATGTGGGGGAGGGGCCTACCTGGTTTCGCTGACGCCCCATCAGCAGCACGCAAAGGACATAGAGCACTTCCAGTTTGTACATGATCTCGTGCATGATCTTCATTGACTGAGGCAGCTGGGTCCTGGTTGAAGTGTGAGGCAGGCCATTCTCCTCGGAAGCTCCTGGAGGAGGGAACACAATGGAGGCTGAGACAGCCACCAGGAGAGAGGGGTGAGTCGCTGCTTGTGAGGAAACGTGCGTGCTTCTGCCCCTCATACCTACTCTCAAGACTTGAAGAGTCATTAGTGTGGGCCCGTGACAGAGACTCTGAACCCACAATACTCCCGCCAGGCCCCCAGGGGCCAGACAAGCTTAGAGACTTAGATAACTGACTGTGCAGTGTTATCTCACCGACTTTAGCAAACACTAGAAAATGCAGCAGCGTTATCCATCCCTTTACCCCTAACTCCTTTCTCCTGCCACCACCGGACACTCCTCCTCCCCACACCAACACAGAAAGTGCCCGACAGGTATCTAGAAGCAAACTGTGTCAAACTCTCTTCAGGCCACAGATGACTCTGAGTACTTGGTCCCTATGCCTAGATTCCAAAAGGGGACACTGCTGAGAGACTGGGAGGAATCCTTTTGGAAGATTCCCTCCCTGTTTTTCAAAGAATCATCTCTAGTTTTCTAAGGTTCCACTTTCTAGGGCAGATTGGGCATCACAACTGCTACTAGTGATACAGATGAACACGTTCTCTAATAGCAGATTTCCATTTCACCCACTTTCATTATTAGTAACAACAGCAGAAGCTAAGTAAATACAATGCCCGACACACGGTATGTGCCCGGCATTGGGTTTTGCCATCCCATTTGTGCTATTACCTAGTAAACAAAAAGTCTCCAACATCATGTATGCCACAGAGGAGTGTAGTCATAGAAGGTGGGAGAGCAAAGTGATGAAGACTGAGGGCTCTGGATGTACAACTTGCTGGCTGTGTGACACTGGGCCAGTCATCTCCTCACTATGCCTCAGACTGCTCTGTAACCTGGAATAACAGCAGTGCCAGAGTGGATGACCAGGGTTACTGTGAGGAGTGAATGAGAACACAAGAAAAGCCCAGGATCTGATTCTTGGGAAGCCTCACTCGTTCGTCCCTACTATTTTAAAAGGTCAGAGTCAGGAAACCTTAGGAGTTACTTCTCCTCAGTGTTCCTCATTTTTAAGATAAAAGAACAAGTCAGTAACTGCTAAGGTCCTTTCAAACCCCTACTGGAACTACTGTCCAAGAGGCCTTTCACAAAGGCCAGAAAAACTCATGGTACAGAGCAGTAGTTATCAGATATATTTAGGTAAGGAGCCTGCAGAAGTCATGGTGATTTTGGCATGATGGTATCATGATGTAAGAACCTAATTGACTCTGACCTACAGAATGGACTATTTTTTTCCAGTTATATTATGTCACTAATATAAAATCACAACTCTGGAAGTCCAGTTGCTGAATGAAAGATGGGTGTGAAGCAGCAGCAGAGTTCAGAGCACAGACTCTAGGGCCAGATTGCTAGGTCCGAACCTGAGCTCTACCATTTACTACCTGGGTGGCCTTGGGAAAATTTGTTGATGTTGCTATGCTCCTGTATCCATCCTCATCTATAAAATAGGACTGGCAACAGTACCTATCTTTTACCAGTGTTGCAAAGATTAAAGGGTTTAACATATTGGAAGTGCTTAAAACAAGCTTGTCCAACCTGCAGCTCGCATGCGGTCCAGGACAGCTTTGAAAGTGGCGCAATACGAATTTGTAAACATTATGAAAACTATGCATGGACCTTTTTTTTCTTAGTTCATCAGCTATTGTTAGTGTTAGTGTATTTTATGTGTGGCCCAAGACAATTCTTCTTCCAATGTGGCTCAGGGAAGCCAAAAGGCTGGACATCCCTGTAGGATTTAGCGCTTATATTTAAGACTTGGAGCCATTTGGGTTAATTTTTGTATATGATGCGAAGTAGGGGTATACCAACTTCATTCTTTTGCATGTGCTATATAATGGTCCCAGCGTCATTTGTGGAAAAGACTACTGTTTCCCCAATTGAATGGTCTTAGAACTCTTGTTGAAAATCAAGTGATTGTATTAAGTGAAGATTTATTTCTGAACTCGGAATTCTATCTCATTATATGTCTGTCTTTATGCCAGCGGCACAGTATTGATTACTGTTACTCTGCAGTAAGTTTTGAAATTAGGAAGTGTGAGTCTTCCGACTTTATTCTTCTTTTTTTTTTTTTTTGTATGTGGGTAGTTCCCTAGCTGGGAATCGAACCACAGCATTGACAGCGCCAGTGCCGAAACCTTAAGCCACTACACCACCAGGGAACTCCCCCGACTTTATTCTTTTTAAAGATTATTTTGGCTACTGGGATTCTTGCATTTCCATATGAATTTTAGGACAGCTAGGACATTTCTGCAAAGACATTTTAGGTAAACACTGTAGCAACTCTGGATACTGAGTCCTCATCTTCCCTTCAGGGCTTGCTGCCATTTTCTTATTCATTTGTTTAGTGACCTGGCTAGCCTATTTCAGTAAAGTCTATTTCTCCAAGGACTGGTGAGGTCTTGGTGCTGTGCCTCAGAGAGTAGCCTTAGGCATGTGCCCAGAATCTCTGGATGACAGTATCTGACAGGACTCTTTGACTAGCTCTTTTTCTGATCTTTCTGTTAAGCTTTCTGCCTCGCCTTGTATGAAACTCAGCTGTAAAGCTCCCCTAATTGCTGGCTGAAAGCTCTACTGCTTTTGACAATGCCTTGAGGCATACATTGCTTCAAAGTCGGATTCAATTAAATTTTAGCAGGGGTAGTTTTTGAGACTGAAGTTTTTTTTAACCTCAGATGAGCCCTCTTCTTGTCTCTTTCCTTGGTTCTCTCTGGTGAATTAGCTGGCATATAGTTTGACTTTCAGTTTTCAATTAAAAAGAGCTAGCAGCCTCCTTTTATTTGATTACTACCAACATCTACACCAAGCTTGTCCAGGCGGGCCTATGAGCCACACGTGGCCGAGGACGGCTTTGAATGTGGGTCAACGCAAATTCGTAAACTTTCTTAAAACATTACAAAAATTATGCAGGGACCCTTTTTTTTTTTAGTTTATCAGCTATCATTAATGCTAGTATAATATATTTTATGTGTAGCTCAAGAAAATGCTTCTCCCAACGTGGCCCAGGGAAGCCAAAAGGTTGGACACCTGTGATCTACACTGTTTCTGAGAATGCCCTTAGGCTCAAACTTCCCAAATTCTGTTCTTACTCTCCTCCTCGCAAAATCTTGGTGTTACTATTACCAGAGTGCCAGGAGCTTCTATTTTTCTCAGCTTGCTCTCCTTGTGTGGAACCTCTGATCCCAATGAGCTGGGTCAAGAGTGGTAAGGACCACAGAATCCTTGACCTGTCTGGCCTGGGGTGTAGAATATAGGTCGGTAGAAGAAAGGAATCCCTAGCATTATGCTAGAAATAATGTCAGACAAAGACATACATATACATACATACATACACACACACACACACACACACACACACACACGCATATATGATATCATTTATATATAAAAATCTAAGAACCCAAAGGGTTGGGGAAATGAGGATATACTGGTACCTCTAGGTACAATCTATGGAAGATTATATTAATACTATAGATAGGTACAATCTTCCAGTTATAAGATTAAAAAGTTCTGGGGAACCAAAGTATAGCATGGTGATTATAGCTAAGAATACTGTGTCATATACTTATAGAATACTGTTTTTTGTTGGTTTTTTTTTTTTTTTTTTGCTTTTTGGTATGTGGGTAGCTCCCTGACTGGGAATCGAACCCAGGCCGCAGTGCTGACAGCGCCAACGCCAAAGCCTTAAGCCACTACACCATCAGGGAACTCCTATAGAATACTGTTAAGAGAGTAAATTTTAAATGTTCTCACTACAAAAAAGAAATGGTAATTATGTGACGGGATAGAGGTATTGGCTAATGCTGTGGTGGGAATAATTTTGCAATATATAAATGTATCAAATCAATGCACTGTACGTGTTAAATGTACAATGTTATATGTCAATTATATCTCAAAAAAGTTGCAGGGGAGGAAAGGAAGAAAGGAGCTCTGACTTCATGGCTATACTCACATCAAGGACTTAACATCTTTAAGCTGGAGCTGGAGGGGATCATAAAGCAGGCAGCCTGTCCCTCCCAGTTAAATACCAAATTCCTTTTTTGGGAGCTGAGAGAGCCCTGTCTTTTTGGCCACACCTGCCCAGGGTGGAAATTCCATGAATCATAAGCTCCACTGTCAAGATTCTCTTTGTTCTTACTGAGTTTTAGATTTTCATTTCATTTAGAAATATTTCATTTACGGTGTACTTTCAGAACAATTTCCATAGCCTTTTACATGGATGATTTTTGTTGTTTTTTATAGGTTTTGTTTACAGCTTCACTGGGAAAGCAGGCACACTGTCATCCCAGAAACAGGATTCCTCCATGATTAGAGAGAGAATTCCTGGGTTTGTACAATCTGATTCCATTCTGAATTCTGGCTGCAGGCCAGAGTCAGATGCTTTAGGGTTGAGCAACTGACCCAAGATGGAACATGGTCCTCCACCGGATAGCTGGAGCTGAGTCTAAGAGGCTACACACTTACTAGGCAGCCTACTTATCAGAAAAAAAAAGAAGACTAAAGCAAGAAGAGACAGAGAAAGAGCATGGGGGGTGGGGGTGTTCCTAAGCACGCTGTGGTTATTAGCTCTAGACAGTCCCTGGGGTTGTACACCGAAGCCCTTCTCCCTGCAATCAGGTCCACTTTGAAGGAGTTCAAAGAGCTTTCTGTCACTATCTATTAAAAAGAATCTTAAAAATGATGATCTACAACTGCCCTGGGGAAAATTTTACTGAGAAAATTTCAATTTATCCTCCTTGGGAAAGAGGTCAAGAATGGCTCCAGGAATCACAGAAAAGCTTCCCACCCCCCAGGAGACCCACCCCAAGTACCTTGACTGTGTTCTGATTCCTCATTAGCCACTCGCATCAGAGCATCTAGCACCAAAGCATTGTCGAGCCACGTGTACCACTCCTCCAACTCCTGAAGGAAGCTGGCTGTGCCCGTTGATTCTGACACCTTTCGAGTTGCCAACTTGCAAAGCCGCTCGACAAAGCCAGGGATGCTGAGAAGGGCCGCTGCAGAGCAGAGAACAAAAGAGGAAATGTTCAAAACAGAGACCAGCTCTGAAACCCTCAACAAACAACCTGCCCTTACTGGCATGATTCTTAACCTGATAGCAGCTAGTCAGTCAGAGCTTCCCTTCCAAATGAAATGTCATGCCAAGGTAAATTTGTAACAAAGCTACAGAAATAAGCTCAATTTTAGCAGGTGCAGCATAATAGGCTCTCTCATATCTACTAGTGGGAATATAAATTGAAATAATGTTTACGCTTTAACTCTTTTAGCCAAGAGGTCCATTTCTGGAAATTTACCATAAGGAAATAACCAATTATATATATAAAAGTAGTTATATAAACACGTTCATGGTGTGGTTTCTGTAACAAAAAGGGGGCAATAACTACATGCTCATTAACAGCTATTGGTAAAAGACAGCATAGCACAACACAGACACTGAGAACAATGACACATACAGGTTTACACAGTAACTCCAAAAGATGTCTACATTTACTTGTTAGAGAAAAAAGTAAATTATTAAATAGTACTGATTTAAGCCTGTTTTCTTTAAAAATTTAGAACTTTGCGTCATTAAAATATGCACATAATATACACATAAAGAATGGAAAGATGTGCACCAAGGTATTTACTGTGGCCATCCCTGACTAGGAGGATATAAATGCTTCTTTTAAAACTACATATCTATGGGTTGATTTTCTTGTAACAAACAAATTTTAGCAGGAAGTAAAAAGATTAGCCTGTTCTTTGGGAGGGGTGTAAATTTAGAATAATTATCTAACTTCTATTTCCATCAATCATGTTTTACTCACAATGAGTAAGACAGAAATTCTGATCAGCATAAGAGAACATAACAAACTTTGAAGGCAGGGAAATCTGGCTTCAAATCTTGGCTCCATCATTTAACTTTTAAAATAAGAAAGGGGGTTCCCTGGTGGTGTACTGGCTAGGCTTCAGCACTCTCAACACTGTGGCCTGGGTTCGATTCCCAGCCAGGGAATTACCCTCGACTCCAAAAAATAAAATAAAATAAAATAAAGTAAGGCTAACATCTATACGTATTTGCTTCTGTGTACATTAAATTTAAATAACTAATATACACACATGGCTCTAAGATCAACAGTATTTAAAATAATAATAAGAAGTCCCACTTCCACTGCTGATGTCATCTACCCAGTTACCAGCCATAACAAGTGGCCACGTCAGGTTTCTCGTGTATACTTTTCTTAATGCATACTGTATATGAGCTAACAAATATATTTGGTCTTTTTCCCTCTCCCTGTCTTAATACAAAATCTTGTATTACACACACAGCTCTGCATTTTCCTTTTTACCATTAATACCTTCTATGTCAGTATATAGAGATCTTCCTTATTCATTTTTCTTCAAAGCTGAACCATTTCCCATTATATATTCTATAAATTAAGCAGTCTCTGTTCATGAACAGTTAGGTGGTTTCTAGTCTTGTTATTATAAAAAATGTTGTAATGAATAACCTTAATTTTTGTGTCTGTGTACACATACACACACCCACAATATTTATAGGATAAAGACCCATAGCGACTTAGATCAAAAAGTGTAAGTATTTGTAACTCTGATAAACAATCATTTTTTTTTTTTGAGATTTGGGGTTCATTTAAAAATCTGATGAATCCATAGACTTGACCCCACAAAATAATGAATATGCACAAATTTTATATACTCTAAGTGGACCCTAGAAATCCTGACATGGATTCACCTCTAGAAATATAGAAAGAGGTAGATGACTGGGATCTTAGAGCTACAATCTTAAAATTCTGAGTTGAGAGACTTTACCTTGGTTGATTTCAGCTGCAGAAGGCCCCAAGCTCAAGCTCTTCTTCTGCTGAGCATTTTTGGCAAGAAGTGTGTGCTTGTCATCATTCCCTGTATCCATCTCTGAAATGGTGACAGCCAGAATCCGGCAGAAATTAGCAAGCTGCTGCTGATCGAAATTGGATACTAAGGAACTCAGATTGGGGACTTCATCTAGTCGGATCATTTCCTACAGAAGACAAAACAATCCCTGTGCTCAGTTCATTGGAGATTGGATGTGCTCCTTTTTTGCATTCCACTAAGAATGAGGATTGGTAGCTAGACCACTTAGGTGCAAATCCCAGCTCTGCAATGTGCAGCTGGCGCAACCTTAGGTAAATTATTACAGAATCTAAGTTTCTGTCTGTTCATCTGTCAAATGGAATTAATCTACCTTGCAGGTCTAGTCTGAGGATTAAACCCTACCTTTGTTCATGTGACTCATTTTGTCTATAAAAAAATACCTACCACTCAAGTTTTATCAATCATAAACTGCCATTCTTGCCACAGATGTTTTCTTTTTAAGAAATAAAGTATTTCAAATATAGCTAAAGGCCCCTGTGTTTCCCCACTCAGTTGCATTCCCTTTTCTCTCCCCAGAGGTAATCATTATTTTGAACTCTGTGTTTATTATTCCCACATTACTTGTATTTTCATAAAGATACATGATTTTGTTCTGCATGCAGTGTGAACAGTATCACATGCCACCTCACTTTTCAGCCAACATTGAGACTTAACTACACTAATACAAGCAGTTCTAGTTAATTCATTTTTCATTGTTTTACTCGACAACTGTTATACATACGTTCAGGTGAACTATAGTCTTACACTATTAAACATATCAAAACTATGAAACATTAAACAATGTTTCAATGAACATTCCTACAGGTGTCTCCTTCTGCATATGCACATGTAACCAATTATCTAGAGGAAGTGACATGCACTCGTCTCTTTCTCAACGTTAACAGAAATAATTTCAAAGTTTAGCATTAAGTTTGATGTGTGTTCTAAGTTTTAATAGATGAGGAAGTTAAGGAATTTTCCTTCTAATCCTAGCTTTTATCATGAATGAGTGCTGAATTTTATAAAATCCTTTTTGTTATTTGATTACAGTATCCTCTGTGATAAATACCCAATCCAGTAGAAGTAAATCAATGGGGAGGGTGGTTAGCAGGTATTCTGAGGAATATAAGGATGTTTCAAAAATGAGAAAAGTTCATGGAATATACAGTTGCATATTTTAAGGAAGAAAACTTTTTTCTTTTTTAATTAAAAATTAAAATTCTGCATATAAGTGGACCTGTGCAGTTCAAACCTACATTAAGAGTCAAATGTATTTTAATTTTTATTTAATATTTAATATATACATGTTATGATGCATAACAAAGTAAACAGCTGTGTGTGCCTTTACTATCACATTCTGTGCCTCTCTGCTAGAAATAATCATTATCCTCAATTTTTACATCTTTGCCTTGAAGAAAAGCTTTATCATATGCATCCGAGTTTGCTTATTTTTGAGCTTTGTAAAAATGACTATATCAGTCTATATATAGCCTTTAATACTACATTGTCTTATGCAACTAACTTCAGTAATTTCTGCTTCAGCTATGTTGTTGCCCATAGCAACAGTTCATTCATTTCCACCACTTTATAATACAGACATAGTTTGTCTTATCGTGCTTTGTTTTATTGCACTTTATAGATAACTGATTTTTAAACAAACCAAAGGCAAGACCCTCCACCAGCAAGAAGATTACAACTTGCTTTATTGTGATGCTTGCTTTAGTACCATGTTCTGAAACAGAACTGCAGTATCTCCAAGGTATGCCTGTATTCCACTTTGTTAATGGAGTACATTTATCTAGTCTCCTGTTGATGGACTATAGTCTTAGTTTCAGTTTTTTGCTGTTTCTTTGATGCACATGTGCAGTTTTCCTTGGACAGTGGCTTCCAAATCATTCAGACAATGCCCAACAGTAAGAAATAAAATTTCAACTCAGTAAACCTACCTTTGTGAATGTGTAACTGTGTATACATGTAAAACAAAAACTTCTTCAAACAATCCCCTTACATGATTCATTTTGATAATTTCTATTTAGCTGGCAGACCCACAGAATTGATTTCACAACCTCTTGGCTTCAATTTAGTGTTTTCATTTCTAAGAATCACTGTTCTGAGATTGAGCTTCCCCATGAGTTTGCCCGGGCATAGGTTACATATGACCCAAGTCACAATAACTGATGCCACAGCTTTCAGAGCAGTGCATACCTAGGTGCTGGGTCACAGAGTATGCACATGTTCAACTAGAAAACAAAAGAAAGGTAGATTTATTCTGCTGATGCAATTAAGTGTCATCAGTATAGAAGTATGGCGAGTGATACACATTCTCACCAAATCTGCTGTCTTTCTCACTGTAATCTTGCTGGGCAGTTCCCTGGTTATCAATGAAGTTAAGCACCTTCTCTTACATTTATGGACTATTTATTTCTCTTCTGTGAAATGCTTGTTCAAATCATTGTCCATTTTTACACTGGGCTATTTCTCTTTTTCTTGCCAATTTTTAAGATTTCTTGATAAATTCTGAATACCTATCCTTTGTTAGCTGCTTGGGTTGCAAATACCTTTTTCCTAGTTTGTGACCTGGGTTCCTTCTTAATAATGTCTATCCCCCTTCCAAATCACACCAACATACTCATAATGTCTAGCAGACTTCATCACCATTTCTGGCAACACAGAAGCAATCCTGGGCTCCTATGCTGATACTGCCAGGGAGTCTGGAGTTTCCGTCCTGGAAGCCCCCTCTCACACACTGGCTGGAGCACACAAATATTGGAAAAATAACAAAGCCTTTTTATCAAAGGGCACAAAGGGTCTGTCTGGGACCTGCACATATTTCTAATGTGTTTCAACAGACAATAGGCCACTTATGCCTCTTCTGCCTGGGCAATGACAAACAGGGCTTGGGGAAAGTGCAGCAGATAGAAAGAAATGAAAACTGGCACACCACAGTGCATGCGGGTACCCTTTTCTCAGCAACAGCAACTCTGAGAAACTGCTCCTGCTTCCTCAGTAGTAAGAGGAAGAAATCTGCCAAGCCTGCAACCAACATGAAGGTATGAGATAAGGACTGAGAAGTGAGGTCCACATCCCAACAATCGTTACACCAAAAGTCCAATAGTGATTCTCTAACAAAGGTCTACAGATGTGGCTTTTGGGGTCTGTGGTTCTCAATAATAAATTTTTAATTTAGTGTTTTCATTTCAATTGTATTTTTTTAAAGCATATTCTGGATCATCTGAATGTCCATCTTATGACCAAGTAACAGGACTTCAGTGCTCATAATTGTGTCCCCTGCATTGGTGTGTATTAACTTTAAGTTGACAACTAATGGAAAAAACCAGAGGTGAACTTAATAGGTGAAAAGTCAAACATTATTACCAAGGGAAATATATCCTAATGAACGAAGGTTTCACCATAGTTCAAATATAGAAAAGTGGTAGGAGAATGAAATCATCACACAGCACACAGCAACACAGGTATGCTAAAAAGATCTTGCATTATAATAATTAGTGACTGAGGGGCAATTTAATTTTGGCAAAGTAACATCAGCCATCACGATAAATTCATAAAGTCAATCTGGACTTTTGAATTTTATGATTAGATTTCAATTTGTATTATCTGTTTAGGTTTTATAGCCCAGTAATACCCATTAGTAAAAGGAGTATAGCTTAGTTTTTATGTGAATGTATTTAAGTAACACAAAAAATATAATTTAACACTAGCAGTATGGAAAAAATTTTCCTTTCTTTTTCTTGGGGGGTGGGGTGGGGTGGGGGTAGTTCCCTGGCTGGGAATCGAACCCAGGCCATGGCATTGAGAGTGCTGAAGCCTAGCCACTACACCACCAGGGAATCTCTATAATTTTTGTTTTAAAAGAGCTCTGGACATTAATTCAGGTTTCAGAATCCAATTGTCTGAGAAACTCACCCCATCTGGTTACCCACCAGCCAGAGGACGCAGCTCACCTTTTTAACACCCAAAATATCTTCAATGAGGGTTGCTGTTTGTAAGAATGTCTTCTTACTCGTCATCAGTGTAAACAGGAAGATCACAAAGTCATTCTTTTCTGCCAAACGCTTTGTAACTCCTTCCGTCTATCACAAGGGAGGAGGAGAGAAAGGGCAGAATAGGTTGTAAAGACAAAATAAAATAAAAGAGCAAGATATCCCTTCCAGACACTGGAAACACAATTCCATGTTACATCGGGAATTTTTGGCTGAGATCTTAAATCCCTAAAACTATATACAAAACATCGTGTACAAATACACTTTTCTGGGGAGAGGTTTTTTTCATGATAATCAACAGTTTCTTGACCTAGTATCTGCCTAATATCTAAATCAGGAGCTATAAACTAGCACACAGCAGCTTAAGTATTATTTGGCCAGCAGTACATAAAATTTTGAATTTAAATGTCTTTAAGGTAGGACATGTTTATGCCAAGTTAGTCACAATCTGCACAAATCCTCACTCCAAAATGGGCAACTTCAAACATTTCCTGTTTTCTGCTCTATCCAGAGGTACTGATATTTGCAACTCTAAAGTCAATCATGATGGAGTTAATTACACTATGTAGTCGTTTTTTCTAACAAGGACAATTTCTTATTGGCCTTAGCTGCAAAAATAATTGTGCATTTCCTGAACAATTTGTTTATTTTTATTTTATGTATCTGTCTGTACCTATTTGTGCCACTAGCTATATGTGGCTATTAAGCACTTGAAATATGGCTAGTCTGAACTGAAATATGCTGAGTGTAAAAAACCACACTAGATTTTAAAAGGTCAGTACAAAAAAAAAGAATGTAAATATCTTTATAGTTTTAACTTTAAACTTATTAAAATAACTTCACCTTTTCCTACTTTTCTCTTTCTAAAAATAAGTGGCTATAAGGAAATTTAAAGTAACCTAAGTGGCTTGTATTATATTTCTGGTGCATAGCACTGTTACAGATGCTGAGCTATGTAAGTATTAAAACATATTTCCCTATTCGTGTTGGTTATTAAAAAGCTTAAACTCAAATTTGTGCCCCATCCATAATCCAGATGATTTTATGGCCTACATTTTTCTATCAGCCCAATTCCTGGATATCTGTTATATCCTCGCCTTGTTTTATCCTTTTCACTCTTACTTACTTCTAAATTTACAAACTTGGTAAATTTTACATACTCCTGTAAGATGCCTCAAATCTCTTTTTTGAAACAGGCAAGAAATAAAATATTCCTTTGCATTTTCATAGCATAGAGGTTTCACTTCTACAACAGCACTTATTTCGTTCTGCCATGTATCGTGATTTACTAGTTTACCACAGAAGTTTCTAAAAGACACATACTGTGTCTTATAAAAACTAACATTTGTATATTGCTTTACAAAGTAATTCCACATTTAGTCCTCACAACAACCCTATGACGTTACTACGATAATTGTATTCTACCGATAAAAAACTAAAGCTCAGGGAGGTGAACTAAGAAGCTCTAGCCAAAGGCTAGAATTCAAAATCAAGTTCTAGCGTTAAGTGCTATACTCTTTTCTTCCACCAAATTGCTTTATTCACCATTCTTCTTTACTCAGTGGTCAACCCAGTAAGAATGTCCTATTCAATATATAGGTGGGGCTTCTGGTTCTTGTTTTGTTTTCTAACAAGGAAAATGAAGGACTAGGTATGAGGTTAAAAGGAATCTTAAAGGTTAGAGACACTCTTCTAATGCTTGTATCCCTTTGATAAGCTCTACCTGGACACCTCCAAGGCAGATGAGGTAGGGAGATAAATGTAGCCTCAGAGGCAGTGGGTACTTACACAGACACAGGTATTATACAGGATGCTCAAACAGTCCTTGGACATTTCATCACTTACTAAAAGTGAAAGGAGAATAATGGGTTATTTTTCTCATTGAAAAGTGTTAAATTTTTTTAAAATAAGAACTATTCCTTATAATCCCCTCCAAGATGATTATTTGCCTGTTAGCATATCTCCTTCCAGTCTTTACCAAAAATTTTCATGGTGCCCATGAGAACCTACAAACCAATTTGTAGGCTACTTTTCATTTGCTATAGCAGCCATTTTCTTATTATGCACCATAGTCTTAATAATTTCAACTTGTTGTGGTATCATCATTTAAAATAAGCCACATTCCCTTTGTATCTTGCTTAGGATATACCTAGGGCTTTTGTTTGTTTCAGGGTTTGTTTGTTTTTTGCTATTTAAATCGATGAAAAATAAACAACTTTATATATATAAGCCTTTTTATGCTTATGTTGACCAGGTTCCTTCAAGACACATTTTCAAAAGCAGAATTACTAGAATCCAAAGTATAAACATCTTGATGGCTCTTGTTATAAATTCCCACTGAAAGTTCTACTAGCAGCAAAAAAGGTTATCATTTTACTACAGATTGACTGAGCATATGGTTTTGTTATTTATGTTGGGGAAATGGCTTTTAATGCCTGACATACAAAGTCCGATAAAGAATTAGCTACTTCTCTGAGCAAGAACAAGAGAGTAGCACAAAAAGGAAACTAAATTTTCATGACCCTAAACTAGATGATAAAACTGAGTATGAACCATGGACAAAAGTTTTGTTTACCATGAATTTCATTAAAAAAAACAAACAAACAAAAACTGTTTCCACTTATTCCTATGCTGCTACAACTTCTAAAAATGCTAGGTTTCTAAGATACCAATGGACAGCCCTGACAAGTTAGGTTGACCAGACAGGTTATCTAGTATAATCTTGAGATAATACAGGTATCCTGTATCCATCATCACTACTTTTTCAATCTGTTGGGGCTTTCTGGTTTATTTATGATTTCAAAGCAGGTGGAATACCAGACCAGGGTTTTTCAGTATTTTGAGACCTTTCACTTTTGAAGGGAATTAGAATCCATTTATTCACCAAATATTTATTCAGCACCTACTCTAGAACAAATATAAAAAGAAAAGTTGCAGCCTTCATGGAACTTACAAATCTAGTAAAAGAGAGAATGAATTAAGTTACACTGACAAGTAATTACAAGATGCTGCTTATTGTGAGTGTTATGAGGGTAGACAGAGAACCAATTTAAGTAGAAAGCAGAGCTGAGACATCAAAGATGAATATGAATTCTCTTAGCCATTACTATATACACAGATGAGGTCTTACACAGTATGTCATACTGCTGTTAGAGAGAAAATTTTTTTTTAATTAAAAAACATTTTTGTGATATTTGTAGAAGGGCATTCATCAAACGTTAGGTGACCTCTGGCTTTTAATGCTAAGTAAAGAACACTAAAATAGAATAATACCCACACACCCACTACCCAGCTTAAGAAATAATGCACTAACAAAACACTTTTACTTTTTACCATACATACTCTGGTAATGACTTAACTTTTTATCATATTTAACATATATTACCTTTATAACAACAAAAAATATTTTAAAAAAATAAAACAAATAAAGTGATCTTACCAAGTTACTGCTTACTCCCTCAGTTAACAATATATAAGAAGTAAGAATTTCCATAGAAAACATAAAAGCTGGACCAAGGACTATTATAAAGGACAAAGATACAATTCTTTTAGCCCAATAGTTTTCACCTTTTTTCTTTTAAAGCACTAGATCTGTACTTCTACCTAGTATAAAATGAATAAATACAGCTGCTTCTTTTGGAGTAGAAAGAGTGTCCTGTAGCTGAAGGCATGTTCTCACTGTTATAAGTGAGGAAGGAAAAGAAGGGAAAATCCTGGAAACCACTCTATCAGCAGTTTGGGAAATGAGGAAGGGGCTTACAAGTATACTTACTTTTTAGTTTCTGTCCCCGAATAGAGATTGTAGGCCTCATGAGAATTTCTACAAGGAGCTATAAAAAAAATTTTTGAATAAAATCTTCAAGATTAATTCAAAGCACAACTCATAAGACAATCTTTTCCATGACAACTCATGGTCCAAATATTTGTCACAGTATTAAAAGACCCTCTTGTTCCCAACACAGTCAGAAGGTAGTAAGGTTCAGGGGAATGAATTTTATACCAAAAATCAGGAAACCTGGGTTCTAGTCATAGCTCAGTCACCTATTCCCCATTATAAACTTGGGCAAGTCCAATGCTCCTCGCTGGCCTCAGTTTTCTCATTTAAAAATATAAGCATATTAGATTAGGTAATCTCTGTAAATCCAATGTGGCTTTAATTTTTAAAAAGCTGTAGAATATTATCACTACTATGATTATTCTTTTGCTTAAAGAACACTTGTTTTCTCTTATAAATGTTAAGTTTACAAAAAAGATCTCAAAAGATACACCATAAACCATTAATACTGATTTCTACAGGGGCTATGGTGATGTGCACTCATTTTTTCATTTTATATACTTTAAATATAACACATAATTTTGCTTAAACTGTGTACAATAAGCATGCATTTAAAAACCCATTCTGTTGAGACAAAGAAGGGCAATTTACAATGACAAAAGGGTCAAGCTGTCAGGAAGATACAACAATTATAAACAAAGATGTACTTAACAACAGAGCTTCAAAATAAATTAAGCAAAAGCTGACAGAATTGAAAGAAACAGACAATTCAAAAATAATAGTGAGCACTTTAATAACCCCCTTTTAATAATGGACAACTAAGCAACAGCAAAGAAATAGAAGTGGTGAACACTATAAACCAACAAGGTCTAACAGGGAGTTCGGCAACAAAAATGCACCCAACTGAAATAAAGGTTAGTGAAGCAAAATGACCCAAGCAAAATCCCACATTTATGAACAGACTGAGATTTCCAGCGATGTTAATCTAACTCAAAGCAGGAGAGAAAAACTCTACAAGATCAAGAACCACTGATCCAAAGATGTCCTAAGCTAGGATAGACACCTACTATATAGAAAGCCACATTTTCACAAAAAACAGACATCAGGCTAGAGACCCACATTATTGTTTTTCCTCCCATAAACACAATGGTCTCTATTCAGTAAATTCTTTGATGAACAATTCAGAAGTGAAGGGGGCAGTCCCTTCTGCTGGGTGGTAAGTAAATGGTATAGTGCAATTGTAACTGCTGAGGAGAGGGAATGCCGAACAGAAATTAAGAAATAAAATCTATGGTAAACAATATGTATGCAAATGTTTAACACTCAAACTTTACTTATGTAGAAAAATGGCATCTATAAGGAAAGGAAACTTTAAAAATTGAAGTATAACACGGTACAGCAAAGAGTATAAATCTTAAGTGTACAGCTCCAGTTTTTACAAAGTGAACATCACTTCTGTACAGTCACCATCCAGATCAAGGTACAAAATAACCACAACACCCTCAAAGCCTCTCTCATGCTCCATCCCAGTGATAGGGGTATTGATAGATATCTAGGGAAAAAAGTAGGATTCCAGTCCCTCACTCATTACAGCAAAATAAATTTGGAATAGTGCAAAAATTTAAACATACATGACAAAAGTTTCAAAATATTAGAAGGAAATATGAACACAGTTTATAATCCAATAATGGGAAAAGCAAGAAACAAAATTGTCAATCCGACAACCTAAAAAGTAAACCTTTCTACATTTAAAAGTACCATAAACAAAGTCGAAATTCAATTCCCCAACTAGGAAAAAAAAAATACAACACACATGACAAAGGACCTTAAAAAATTAATGAGTACCTAACAACTGCTATGGTTTGAATCTTTCTATCCTCCTAAAATTTGTATGTGATGGTATTAGGAGGCGGGGCCACTGAAGTGATTAGGCAGAGCTCTAATGAATGGGATTATATAACCTTATGAAAGGCTCCAGAGAGATCCCTAACCCCTTCCAGTATGAGGACACAGGAAAAAGCTGGTAGTCTGCAACCTGAAAGAGGGCCTTCACCAGACTCCAAATGTGACAGTGCCACAATCTTGGACTTCCCAGCCTCCAGAACTATAAGAAATAAATTTCTGTTGTTTATAAGCTAACCAGTCTGTAACATAGCAGCCTGAAAGAAGTAGGACAGAAAATCAGCAAGAGAAAAGCCTAATAACCAAATAGAAAGGATGCAAAAGCCACTAACAGATAATTGGCAGAAAAGAAACAACTTATAAACACACGTAAAGATATTCAATTTCACTCATAGAAGAATGTAAATTTTAAAAATTATGCAGAGAATATACAAAAATCTCTTAGAACTCATAATAAAAAACCCAATTAAAAAATGGGAAAAGGAGATAGATATTTTTCCAAAGAAGATATACAAATGACCTATAAGCACATAAAAGGATGCTGAACACCATTAGCTAATGCAAATCAAAACCACAATGAGATAACACTTTATACCCACTAGGATGGCTATAATAAAAAAACAGAGATATAACAAGCATTGATGAGGATGTGGAAAAACTGGAACCATCATACACTGCTGGTAAGCATGCTGTAGCCGCTTTGGAATCCAAAGGTTTCTCCAAGGCTTAAATATAAGAGTTACCATATGACCCAGTAATCCTGTTTCTAGGAGTATACCCAAAATTAATGAAAATCTATGTCCACACAGAAACTTGTATGCAAATGTTAACAGCAGCATTATACTGCCAAAAGGTAGAAACAGCCTAAATGTCCATCAACTGAACAATGGATACACAAAGACTATCACTTAACCATAAAAAGGAATTAAGTGCTGATACATGCTATAACATGGATGAATACTGAAAACATTAAGCTAAATGAAAAAGCCAGTAACTAATGACCACATATTATGATTCCATTCATAGAAACTGGAGGAGCAGGGAAGTAACAGCTAAAACATATGGTGTTTCTTTTCGGGGTGATAAAGAAATTCTAAAATGAATGGTGGTGATGGTTGCACACATTTATGAATACATGAAAAATCAGTGAATTGTACACTTTTAAGTGGGTAATTTGTATGGTGTGTGAACTATATCTCAATAAAGCTGTTTTTAAAAACTATGAAGAAATGCCACTTTTCTCATGTCTGTTTAGTAAATATTTAAAATACTTAAAATATAATGTTTGGTGAAAGAGGCTACTGGGTGCTGGTAATGTTCTATTTTGTGACTTGGATGGCAGTGACAAAGGCAAACTTACTTTGTTGTAATTACGGTGTACTTTTCAGTATATGAGTTACACTTCAATAACAAAGTCCATAAAAACTCATATATACACACTGTGTTGGAGATGGTATGGATAAAGAGACACTCTTACATGTTGTTATTGGGGATGTTAAGTTGATTAAACATCTCAGGTATATATATTGACAAGTTTATAAACAATAAAAGACACATATACCCAAAGGTATATACTCATATGCACACAAAAGTATGTACAAAAATCTTTACTGCAATCTTGTTTGTAATAGGAAAAGTGTGAGAAAACTCTAAATGCCTATCAACTGAGGCCTTGGGTAGAAACAAGTTAGGGTACAATTATACCAGGGAATACCACAGAGATGTTTAAAATAATAAGGCAGATTTACATGTACTCAAATGAAACTATCCCCAAGCTAGAGAATTACATGGAAAAAGCAAAGTACAAAGCACACATGTATAAATGATATGCCACCTCTACGTGGGGGTAAAATAAGCCTAAGGTGGGGACAGTGGGGTTATTCTCTCTCTTCTCTCTCTCTCTCTCTCTCTCTCTCTCTCTCTCACACACACACACACACACACACACACACACCCCACACACACACACAGAGAACATCTTTGGAAGAACATAGATAAAACTAGTAATCATAGCTGCCTCCGAAGAGAGGACATGGGGGTAGTGGGAGACAATACCTTTCACTTTTTGCCTTAAAAAAAAAGTGGCTCTATTATCAATTCAAATAAATTAATTCTAAGTAAAAGCTATGCTGCTTCACTGAGTGTCACTGAGCTTTTAAAGATTAAAATTCTCAAATGTTTGCTGTAAATCCTGAAATGTTTCCCGTTTTTCATTTCAAGAGTTAAATTCTCAAGCCATTTAGTAGCAGTAGTAACAGCAGTAGTAATAATAAACTACTTACATCAACACCTCCAAACAAGTCAAAAATATAAGTATTTGGATAAGTGGTTTCTTGGGTAAGTTTCCTCTCTTCAGTAACAAATGCCATAGCCTCCATGGAAAGAAGAGGAGAAATTTCCTAGATTAAAAAAAGTATACATTCAGTTTTTGTATCTAACATGAACTAGACACTCAATGTGCATTTTAGTCACAACTTAAATCCCCATTAGCATAAAGATAGCCCCCACAGTGAAACACACTTTCTGTTATTCAGACTCCTAGAGAATCCTCTCCCACACTGAATCTGGGCTGTGACTCACTTCAACCAACAGAATGTGGCAGAAGTGACACTATGCCAGTTCTGCCCTAAGTCTTAAGACTGGCAGAGTTGACTTTTGCCATCTTGGAACCCAATCACCACACTGTGAGAAGTCCAACATAGACACCTAGAGAGGCCAGGAGGAAGAGAACCAAGGCCAGGACTGATATCCTTAGCTGACCTCCAGCTGACAATCAGCACCAATCTACCAGTTATGTGAGTGAAACCATTTTAGAGATTTCAGATAATTCAATACTTTACCCAACACCACAAGAAGCAGAAGAAACACTCAATCAAGCCAAAGAATTATTGCAGATAAACGGTGTTTATTATTTCTATCTACTAAGTTTTGGTGGCTGGCTCTATAGTAATAGATAACTAAAACATTGCTCAAATGTCACCTCCTTCAGGAAATCTTCCCTGATTCCTCAGTCAGAAGCAATGTGATGCACCTCTAACCTCCCAAAGCAATCTGTATTTATGCCATTTAGCAATTTTACTTTGTACCTCTTTACAAACCTATGTTATTTATTCCCAAGGTTAAATGTTCCTTGAAGATAAGACTCGAACAGATTCCTCTTTATATTTTACACAGGTCCCATGACATAGCAGGTATTTAACATAGTTAATATAATCTTACAGAAAAGTTGCCATAAAAAACTTCTAATAGTAGTGGTAATAGCTCATTTATTTAATGCTTGGTTCTAAGCACTTCATGTATTACCTCTTTTAATCCTCACAACCCAGTGAGAGATGACAGTAATTTATCCCAATTTTATACATAAGGAAACTGAGACATAAAGAAGTTGTTAATGTGGCACAGCTAGTTAAATGGTAAAGCCAGGATACATAATAAATGTAGGAAGTCTAGCTCCAGAGTCTGTTCTTAAAGAAGAAAGTAGAACTATTATGGGTGAAATAGCAAGGTAGGAGAATCCAGGACCATCCTCATTATGCTCTCTCTTCAGGAACCTGTGAAGGAAAATGGAACACAATAGACTAAAGCAAACATTGTTTGCTCAAACACTGATGAGGATCAGAATCATCTGAAAAGCTTCTTAAAATCCAGAGTACTGGGTCTCACCTGCAAAGTTTCTAATTCAATAGGTCTAGGGTGGGGCCTGAGAATGTACATTTACAACAAATTCCCAAGTGATACTGGTGACGGTGGTCCAGGCAACACATTAAAAAAAAGTAGAACTTGCTCTTATATGCCAGGCACTGGGCTTTTATACTTTAGTCCATTTAATCTTTAAAATAATTCAATGAAGTGAGTATAATTTTACAAGCAAAAAACAAAATCACAAAGTTGCCCAGGGTCACATGTTTAGCAAGTGACTGAACCACTTCCTCTGGATCTCATTTTCCTCAACTATAAAACCAGGATGTACTTCTGTTGGCAACATAGTGCAGTGGAAGCTGCTCTTTGGATAAGACAAATCTGGGCTCATCATATGGTAGCCACAGGCTTTGGACTGGTTACTGCTGAATCTTGGGTTTACTCAATTGAAAAAGAAAATATAGAAAACTTCTGAATTTTGCCTGCCCAGCACCTTTCTTTGTTCTTCAGATAACAGACTTGTTTCCCTAGGGAAAATGCTCCTCCCCACTTTCTACACAGTTCTGCTAGGGCTGCCAACAAGCACGTCAGTCCCAGTCTCCAGAGCAGGTGATCAGGCTTAGCCAACAATCTCTCACTCTCAACTCAGTGGCTGGCCCATGTTGTAGAAATATCACCCGAGCCCTGTGATCACATGAAGGAACATGAGGTCACTCACAGATGTCAAGATAAGAAATGAACAGCCTAACTGCTCAGCTCCCGAATCCACACTTGTGCTTTCCAATAATGTGAGACAATAAAGGATCTTTTCTTTTTTTGATAGTTTGAGTGAGTTACTGTCACCTACAACCAAAATTTTCTAATAAAATAATAAAATAACCTCATGTCATAGAGTTACTGTAAGAATTAACTATATCTGGTATGGTACACAGTAAGTTTCAAGTAACTATTTGCTTGATGAATGAAGAAATGATAATCACACAACAAGCACGCACAAATGTTAATTTCACCCCTTCTTCTACTTTTTCTCCCCCCCTCTTCGTATCTCACAGAGATTGTGTAGCAAATGAAATAATGTATAAGTCCACAAAGTGTTTTTAGACAAGTGTAAGAGACTATAATTATTTCTATCCTAATCTGACTATGAGAAAAATCAAGAACACAAAATGTCTCCGCTTAAACGTGAAGATTATCTTGAGCCTATTATACGTATTTCAGAATGATATATGTGATGTAATCATCAAAATTTCACCTCTGGAAAAAAGTGTATCATGAAGTTTCATTATGACCCAAAATAACATGCAACGGGTTTTAACTGCAGCTAAAGCAGTTAAAATTCAAATTTGGAGGCTCCCTCCAAAGTTTAGATATGGTTATCCCAGACCTACTGAATCAGAAACTTGGGGCATGGGGCCCATACTGTGATTTAATAAGCCTCCTACATGATGCTGATACACACTCATGTGCGAACTACTGCCTTAGCATATCCTTCACACTCTTTCCATCCCCCTCTCAACCATCAAGAGTCGTCCTTCACTTACATTCTTCTTTTGTCAGTTGTAATTATCAAAACCCATAAGGCCACTTCCTGAACCTTTAAAAAACAGGATCTTTAAAACCTGTTCAAAAAGAATGTCATCCCAATCCTAGGGCACAGTGTCAATCTCCCAAATTAAGCAAGTACTGACACAAAACAAAGCCCAGGAGGACATATACAGAGAACTTAATGGTGTTAACTGTGGGTGGTGGGGTTTTTATTTTCTTTATAGGCGATTTTTATTTTCTTCTTTGCACTTTTTTTGAACCTACCAAATTTTCTACAACTTATGCAATATAAACAGGCTATTTTAAAAAGTAGACTGAAGGAGAGAGAAAAAATAAAAGCAGACATCTTTTGTCACCTGGAGGCCCTGAATGCAGCACCTCAGAGGCCCAAAACATTACCTTGAGGATGTTTTGGCACTCTACGAAGTCACTGTGGAGGTGGCTGGTTGCATACAGCTTCAGGAGCAGCTGAGGAATTCCACTCCATTTGGACTGTTTGTCCCTCTCCGTTAAAAAAGTCTCCGTGAACTGTGAGTTAAAATAAAGAAAAGAAAAAAAAGAGAGAAATAACTTTACCGGTGAGGAAAACACTAGAGTTGACCTTTGAATAACACAGGTTTGAATTGCGTGGGTCCACTTACATGTGGACATTTCCAATAAATACAGAGTTGGTCTTCCGTATCCCTGGGTTTTACGTCCACAGATTCAACTAACCACAGATTGAAAATACGCAGTATTTTTGAACTGCAGCTGGGATAGTCTATCACCTATATTCCTTTCTAGCCTCTTTTCCACCCAGTGCACACTCTAGGCTCCAAATGCACATGTTCTCTCTCTATGTCTCGCTGTACATGTTCTTTCCCTGCCTGAAAGTTCCTCTCCCAGTCTTTTCTACCTGGAAGCTCCTTCTCCATCTTCAAAATGCAAACTAAACAGTCAGAAAACTTTTTTGATTGGCCTTTTCCTCTCTCCTTTCTAAGAGAGTAAGTGCCCCTCCTTTGGGGCCTCATCTAACATTTATCCTGCTATATCATCGTTAATGGTCATTTGTTCCCCTCCTTCTGTAGACCACAAGCTCCTTCAGAGTAGGATCCAGGCTGTGTTTAATCATGCATGCCTTTTCTCTCTCGAAGAGTGCCAGGCACTAGTTTAATGACAGGCACATTAATCAATTATGGTGCAATTTCCACTAACACTTGTGGGACCAAGCATTACCAGGGGCAGGATGTGAATTACTTTCATGTGCATCTGTCTCTCAATCAGATCAAAAGCTCCTTTATTATAGGACATGCAGGTCTTCAATAATACCTTAGTCTATGCCAACATGTCAGTCTTATTAACCTAGGCAAGTCCCATTATCCTTCCTGAGCTTGTTTCCTTAGACTGTGAAAATAAGATATTAAGAGCGTAATAGAAGGTAATGAGATGATTGTGAAGTGTAATTTGTATTAGGATGAACCATAGGATATTACCATTTCTGTAGTCAAAACTGATTGAATATTAGTGATTTCATATCATCTAAATAAGCTCAAATCAATGCAAAAGTATCTTTCATTTCCTTAAAAGGAAAACAAAGAAAACAAACATGATTTTTTGGAACTTAGAAAAAGCAGTGCTTAAGACAAATTTATAGCTGTAAACACTTATATTTTAAGAAAGGGAGGCTCTTGAGCCATTTTTCTGCTCGAGCGTGCACCTACCTCTTTGGAATATATTTTCTCTTCAATAAACTATCTTGGTTTCACCTCTTAAAACAACAACAACAAAAAACGGGGAGCAATCTCAGATCAATTATCCAGACTTCTACTATCAGAAACCAGGAAAAAAGGGAGTAAAGCAAACTTGAAGCAAACACAAGGAAACAGAAAGATTACTGCAAAATTAAATGATATAGATAACAGAAAATAATAGAGAAAAGTCAACAAAATTAAAAGTTGGTTCTTAGCAACAAAAGTGAAAAGTAAAAACTTTACTTACATTGACCGACTTACACCAACTCAAATGACTAAATTTAGGACTAAAAGAGGGGACATTACTACTAACCTTACAGAAATAAAAAAGTCTGTGAGTACTAGGAACAACTGTATGCCAACAAATTAGATAATTTAGAAATAAGACCAATTCCTAGAAAAAATACAAACAGAAACTGACTCCAGAAAAAAAGAGAACATCTGATAGACCTACAATAAGAGATTAAATTAGTGATTTAATAAAAAAGAAAACGACCCACAAAGAAAAGCCCAAGTCCAGACGCTTCAAGGGTAAATGCTATCAAACATTTAACAAAAAAAATTAAAAATACTTCACAGACTCTTCTATTAAATAGGAGGGAACACTTCCCAATTCATTTTATGAGATCAGTAATATTATCCTGGTACCCAAACCAGACAAAGATATCACAAGAAAACTACAGACCAATATCTCTTATGAAATGAACACAAAAATCCCCATAAAAACACTAGCAAACCAAATCCAGCAAACAGAAAAAGAATTATACACCAAAACCAAGTAAGGTGTATCCCAGAAATGAAAGGTTGGCTCAACATATGAAAATTAATCAATGTAATCAATCTGATAAAGAGCATTTACCAAAATATCCACAGTTGTCATCATAGTTAATGGTGAAAGCCTGAAAGCTTTCAAGAAAAAGATAAAGATGTATGTTGACTCTCACCATTTCTATTTAACATTGTACTAGAAATTCTAGCCAGAGCAATTAGGTAAGAAAAAGAAATAAAGGCATCCAGATTAAAAAGGAAAACTAAAACTATCTCTATTTTGAGATGAAATAATCTTGTGATCCTGTATATAGAATATAGAACACAAACACACATAAACTATTAGAGCTAATAAACCAGTTCAGCAAGTTCGCAGGATACAAAATCAATATACAAAAATCAAAAGAATTTCTATACACTTGGAATAAACAATCCAAAAATGAAATTAAGAAAACAACTCCAGTTATAATAGTATCAAAAAGAACCAATACTTAGGAATAAATTTAGCAAAAGGAATACAAGACTTGTACAATGAAACTATACAAAACATCAGAAATTCAAAAAGGCCTAAATAAATGGAAAGACATCAATGTTCATGGATTGGAAGACTTAATATTGCTAAAATGGCAAGACTCCCCACATTGATTCAATGTAGTTCCTATCAAAACCCAAGCTGGTTCCACTGCAGAAACTGACGAGCCGATCCTAAAATTCACATGGAAATTTAAGGGACTCAGGAATCTAAAATCAGTAACACAAAGATAACTAGGCTCCAAATACACATGTTAGTTATAGTTATATCTCAATTTTAAAAATAGAGTGGTTTTTAATTCTAAGAAAACCAAAAACTTACACAACACAAACATAATTGCTGTACACTATGTGGTTCTGCAGTAAATAATCATATCATCACCATCATAGTGTAAACACTACTTAACATCAATAACCAAAACTGTAATATAACTACAGGAAGAGAATGGAGACAGGGAGCTATGAAATGAGTCTTAATCTTCTACAAGAGGAAGAAAATAGATTACATCTAAAACAGAAATGTTCGTAAACAGCCTTATAAGCATGTTATTTAGAAATGCTGGCTCTCCTGAGAATTAACATCATTAAAATGGTCATACTTCTCAAAGTAATCTATAGATTCAAGGCAAACCCTATCAAAATACCAATGGCATTTTCACAAAACTGTAACAAATAATCTTAAACATATATGGAACCACAAAGACCCTGAATATCTGAAGCAATCTTGAGAAAGAAGAACAAAGTTGGAGGTATCATGCTACCTGATAACAAACTATACTACAAGACCCTAGTAATCACAACATTGATTACCATGGTACTGGAATAATGGAACTGGAATAAAGACACATACATACAGCGATCAATGGAACAGAACTGAGAGCCGAGAAATTAACCCTTATCTATATTGTCAATTAATCTATGACACAGAAGAATATACAATGGGGTAAAGATAGTCTCTTCAATAAATGGTGTTGGGAAAACTGGATACGTCCAAAAAAACCAAAAAAACAAAAAAACAAAAAACCCCAGAAAAGAAACTAGACCACTTTCTGACAACTACAAAGAAGAATAAACACAAAATGGATTAAAGACCTGAAACCATAAAAATCCTAGAAAAAAACATAGGCAATAAACTCTGACATAGTTCTTAGTAACATTTTTGGGTATGTCTCCTCAGACATGGGAAACAAAGGGGAAAAAATAAAGGAGACTACATCAAACTAAAGAGTTTTTGCACAGCAAAGGAAATCCTCAACAAAATGGAAAGAATCTACTGAATGGGAGAAGATATTCACCAATAACACATTCAGTAAGGAGTTAACATCCAAAATTTTTAGGAACTCACACAACTCAACACCACAAAGACAACTTATCAGATTAAAAAATAGACATTCCTTCAAAGAGGACACACAGAGGGCCAATATACATATGAAAAGATGCTCAATGTCACTAATAATCAGAGAAATGCAAATTAAAACCACAGGTGCTGGTGAGCACGTGGAGAAAAGGGAGCCCTTGTGCATTGGTGGAAGGATTGTAAAAAAGCAATACAGAAGTTCCTCAAAAAAATTTAAAAATAGAACCATTTTTTGATCCAACAATTCCACTTATGGGTTTTATCTGAAAAATCCAAAACACTAATTGGAAAAGAGATATGCATCCCTATGTTTACTGAAGCATTGTTTACATCAGCCAAGACATGGAAGCAACTTAAGTGTTCATCAACAGATGATTAGATCAAGACACAGTACATAAACAAGTGCTGTCTGGAAAAAATCCAGCCATAAATACTTCTTTTTTTCTTATTACATTGCTGGATACTTTCTGGACAGCCCTCATAAATACAATGGAATGTTATTCAGCCATAGAGAAAAATGAAATCTTACCATCTGTGACAACATGGATGGACCTAGAGGGTGTTATGCTAACTAAAATAAATCAGAGAAAGACAAATACCGTATGATTTCATTTAATACAGAATCTAAAAAACAAAACAAATACAACAGAAACAAAAAAATAGAGAAAATAAACTGGTACTTGCCAGGTGGGATGAGGCTTTACGGGGCTGGGAGAAAAAGATAAAGGGATTAAGAAGTACAAATTGGCAATTACAAAATATCATGGGAATGTAAAGTACAGCAATAATGCTCTAATAACTATGTATGGTTTCAGGGGGATAACTTTGTAAGTTACATAAATGTCTAACTACTATGCTGTACCCCTGAAACTAATATAATATTGAATGTCAACTGTAATGGAAAAATAAATTTTAAATAGTCTTCAAAAAAAAAACCCAAAACTGGTTCTCCTGTTTCCTGGACTCTTCCCTGCAAAAGAAACAGCTACAAGGTGGACAGTAGTTGCCTCAGGAGCGTGGAACTTGGAGGTGAAATGTGGGACAGGGCATTGCTATTTTTTGTTACAGGGCTCATGATACCTAGAGGACCTGCAATCATATTCCAAATATTCAACATCACAGGAATTTCTTTTACTATTATACCTCTACATTGTCTTACAAGGCATTTACTCTCATTTTAAAATAATAATTTGGAGTTTTTCCTTGTTAACAACTGAGTATTGTGATGAAAAAGACATCATCCAGTCATCTTCAAAATTCCAATTATTGACAGGTGTTGTATGAGTTTTTTCTCTTGGAGTACTTGCGGTTTGACCATATATACCAGTGATAATCTCTTATATCACACTGCCTGAGCTATCAACTTGTTTAGTGAATGTGACATTTCCAGTTGTCATTGACTTAGTCTTTACTGCTTTTCTTTTTAAATAAAGGCTGAATTCCAGAAACATCAATGTGTATCTTATTTGTTTAGTCCTAAGTATAAGATATTCAATACCTCAAAATACTGTATCAAGTCCCACTAAATAGCCATCTAAAGGATAATTAATGAAGATTAAACACCATTAGGCTATTCTGATAACAAATGGTAACCAATGAATACCTGTGTCCACTTTAATGGGATTTATTTTGTTTCAATATAATTAGAAGTGAACTTTATGGCTTGTGAATATAAATACCTCCTGTTAAAATTAATGGCATTTATATTTTTAATTTATGAGAATTTATCCTATTCAGGGGTTTTTCAGTATCAAATGACTCTTGACATGTAAGGGAAGATTATATTTGATTCAAACCCTTAGGTTTCACAATACTAATGCTTAGAATGAGGTTAAAACTAAATTAAAGAAAAAGAGGGGAGGGGAGGTTCATCTAAAGAAAAAATAAGAAGTAACACTCAGGTAGAATTTGGATATGTCAATAACCATCAAGGAAGCAATGACTGACATTTGGAAAACAGAACAAGGATACCATCACCCAGCTTGACACCAGTTTGCCAAACTGAAGGAGAGCTCTAGGGGTGGTGAGTTAACTAACCGTTTGAATTACTCTGCCCTCGGGTCTATGGTTTGTCTAGTCTACCCCTTCCCCTCAATTCCTACTGATCATGCAGGGTCTTGTACATCTACAACAAGGAATCTGGATTTGATTCTAACTGCAATGGGATAGCAATGGAAGGTTTTAAGGAAGGGATTTATAAGATCTGATTTAAGGATCAAATGTGCTGATATGTGAATAGGCTCTGTAAAACGCTAAAACATCATACCAGCATATTTTATTACCTCAACAGACAGGGCAAATTGAAAGGGAGATGGAAATAAGGCACACTAAAATCTAAGTAGGACAGGCCCATTCTAAATCACGTGGCCAGAAGTCTTCTCCCAGGCTTTTCTTAAGTTCCATTTAGGGAAATGGGGAAGACCTAGGGAAGATCAGGTTTGGTATAAGAGAAATCAGGAATTTTATTTTTGACATATCAAGTCTGAAATGCCCGTAAGCTATCTAACTGGAGATGCTGAGAAAGTACCCAGCTGGAGTAAAAGGGAGAAATCAGGATGGAAATACAGGTTTAGGACCCATCAAAATACATAATATTTAAAAACAATACTCACTAACCTTTACAGCATGTGAACTGTGTTTCAGACACTACTTTAGGTACTTTATAGGTATTAACTCACTTGTTCCTAACCACCACCCTCAGAGGTTAGTTCCAAGGTTATCATTTTACAAATGAACAGACACAAAGAAATTACTAACTTGCCCAGAGACACACAGCGAGTATGCACCAGAGCTGGATTTAAACCTAGGTAATCTGATTCCAGAATTCTTTAAGGCCAAGGAACTGTATGGGAGTACAGGCAGAACAGGACTGAGGAGGAGGACTGTGCCCTCACATACAGTATTTCAATTCAATTTCCTGAGACCTGACTACCTAGCAAGTGCCTGACACTGTTTCAGCCTCTGCAGACACAAAGAAAAATAAGACTCAGTCCCTCAAGAAGCCCAGTCAAATAGCTGCAAGCTGATTGTGATTATTTGTTAAACATCTATGTGCCACACACTTGCTTTTCAGACATACTATTTCACTTAATCTTCCTAACAACCCTATGAGGTAGATGCTATTACTGCCATTTTAGAAATGAAGAAACGGAGGTTCAGAGAGGTTAAATAACATAAAGTAGGTGACTTAGCTAGTAAATAACAGAACTAGGGTTTAATCAAGGTCCAATTTACTTGAAAATCTGGTCTTCTCCAAGGAAATCCTGTTACATGTTACAACATGGAGGAACCTTAAGGACATTATTCTAGGTGAATGATTCCACTTTTATGAGATATCTAAAATAATTAAATTCATAGAAACAGAATGGTGGTTACCAAAGGCTGGAGGGGTGGGGAGGGAAAAAAGGAGTTGTTGTTTTATGGGTATACAGTTTCAGATTTGCAAGATGAAAAAATTCTGTAGATCCGTTTCACAAAAATGTGAATATACCTAACACTACTAAATTATACACTTAAAAATAGTAAAATGCTACAACTCAGTTTTTAACTGTATTCCTTGTAGTTATTTTCTACTTGTTTCAAGGTATTTAACTAACTTTATTTAGGCTTAATAAATTATAATTTTAAAAATGGTTAAGATGTTAAATTTTACATTATTTTTTAAAATCACAATGTAAAAAAAAAATTTTTGTAATTTGTTCTTGCCCACTATACCACATGCCATAATGGATACACTTACTCTGCTATGAAAATACCTGTGAGGAATTTATTCTGCAATGTGGGGGAAGGAGGAGGGGAGAAGCTACAGTAAGGAAGAGAGCAAGGAAACTTAGCAAGAAATGACACATTTGAAGGATGAAGGTTCCCACTTTATTCTCACAATAGTTCTGGGAAGGTGTCTCCACCCCAATCTCTGAAATAGCTCCTACACCTGTATCCAACTATTCATCACCACAATAACCTCAACCAATATTCCAACAGCCTTCTATCTGGTGACTTTCTCCAGTCTCCATTCCAAGTCATCCAGCACTGAAAACAAGTTAAGTGTCCTAAATTGCCTCATTCATTATGCTAAAGAACTTCTGTGGCTCCCTACTGCCCTCAGAACAGAGAGGATTATCAAGGAGGTATTTAGGAGCAAATGATCTAACTTTCTTGAGCCTTAGTTTTCTCACCTGTGTTAAAGTATGAGTCCTGACAACTAATTCGAAAGATTGAGGATTAAATCAAGACATTGTATGTCTTGCAATATGCTTGATTCAAAGTATTTGCTCAATGAAGGTGTTAAGTTAGTTCCCTTTCTGCCTGTCCCCAATACAAGTAATAAGATATTTTGGCTTAAACAAGGATAGAGCAAGTATTTCCAGGATCTGCTTAAGGCAAGAAGAATGGCAGGGGAAAAATGTTTCTCATCTATGGTTATCCGATGTCCAGGAAAATATTACTCACCCAGAACCGCTTCTTCATCTGTGGCCCTCCACACACAGACCACCTGGTCTTTATTTTATTCTGTTCTTTTAATCATATGGGTAAATAAGGTTGAAGATTAATATACATATATAAAGTTATACTGTGGAAAGTCTCACTCCTATTTTCTCCTCCATCTACCCAATTCCCATCCTACTCCCACTTTATTACTTTCCTGTGTATTCTTCAAGCTTCTTTATGCAAAAGCTGTCTTTTAAGTTACACTTATGCTTTACAGGTGTGTTTACAAGATGAGTTCTGGGAACATGGATGGGAGGGAGCAAGGAACATAGATCTTATTCTTCCTGCTTTACCCTAAAGCAGTGGCCTTCGTTCATTCAAAAAAAAAAAAAAAATACTAATCATATACTGGGTGCCTATTATAGGCCAGATACCAAATACGGCATTAACTGATTACCCTTCTGCCCTATTATGCACCAGAAATGCACTTAATGCATTTACACAATTGTCTCTTTTGATCCTCACATCTTAAGAGGCAGGTTATTAATTATTTATTATCTCCATTTTACAAACGAAGAAACTGAGGCACAGAAAGGTAACTTGCTCAAGCAAAAGAGAGTAGGGTTTTGAATACAGGCCTAACTCCAGAGCCCTAGCTCTTAACCATGACGCTCTACATTAGCAAAACTGATTATAGACCCTGCACCCGCTGGAGCACTACCTAATGTGAAATACTGGCAAGAAAAAAAAGGGTAGACAACAAAGAAATAGGTAATTACAAACTAAGAAAGTAACGCGAACGAAACGAATTCAGGGCTGTAACTGAATAACAATGGGGACCTACTGGGGTTTGGTGGGTGGGAGTGTCAAGGAAAGGCCTCTTTGAGAGAATGACATAGGTAAGCTTAAGAATCGTTTGGGGCTGCAATGATGACCCACTGCCCAATTCTCAGGGGAGAAACTCGAAGCCCGTAGAGACTAAAGCAAACTCTCCCAGGGTCCCCCAGACGTGTAGACGTGGCGTAGGGAACGCAAGATACAGAGGCTGGGCCCAGGGTTCGTACGCGCCATCAATGCCTGATGCAGTTTAGCCCCACTCAGCTCCTAACCAGGGGCCTCTAAACGGCCGCTGCCCACCGCCCCACCGCGGCTGACAGTGTCCATGCAGCCCAGGAAGAGGCCCCGCGGCCGGCCAATGGGGGTCGGGCCCATACTGCGGCAGCCCGGAAAGGCCTCTTCCCCCGGCCCCCGCCAGCTCCCGCCTCGTCCACCCCGCCCCGCCCCTCCGGGCTGGCTTGGTACCTGCACGGCCCGGACCAGGCCCCGGCCGGTCAGCTGTCCCTGCCGCAGCTGCAGCAGAATGTTAGCGGGACGCGGCCGGCCGCCCCATCCACCCCAAGCCGCCACTGTTGACGCCGCCCGTCGACCTCGGTCGGCTCCAGACCCAGCAGCCGCCGGCGCCGCCGCCATGTCTTCTCGTCCGACAAACAGGAAGCAAGCGGCCCCAGGGCCGCGGAGATTTCTACGGGGCGGCGGAGGAGGTCGCCGTGGCGCCCCCAGCGGGCCGTCGGCGGAGGCGCAAGCCGCGTGGCAGGGACAGTGCGCGCCGCGGGGGCTGCTGGGAAATGTAGTCTTGGTCTCAGGCCAGGGCAGGTGCGAAAGAGCGAGGCGGAGTTTCCTTGCGTAAGTTGTTTTTCTGGCCCTTAGTCCCCCACTTCGGCGAGGTCCGCGAGATGGAAGACAGGCCTTGCATGCGGACTCTCCCCATTTCTTTTCTGGTTACAGCCAACTGCCTTGAAAAAGATCCTAGGCTCCAGTCTAGGAAATCATGCCGCTTGGTCTAATTTCTGCGGGCCTCTCTGCCCCGCTGCCTCGCCACGGACCTCGTCTTTCTGTGTGTGAATTTCCTTGTTAGTTCATTTAACTAATAGTTTCTGGGAGCCTATTCAACCAATAAATAGTTCCTAGGGGCCTGTTCTGCGCCAGGCACCCACAGATCCCTGGGAATATGGTGGTAAGCAGAACGGACTAACTAGGTCCCTCTTTTGGAATGCAGGTGACAGAAGACTGCACATCCACACGCGGATAAACGCACGATAACTAACTGGGTCAGTTGTTGTGAAACTGGATACGTAGTTGTGAAGTTAAATAATGGAAGGGAACGGAATTGGTAAATTGCGACGTCATATTCTGTCAGAGAAACCTCCTAATTTTTCCTCACCACAGAGTATGTTCTTTCTGAGCCCACATAATCATTCTTCTGGCAAACTTCTGTGGCAGGACCGCGTTGTCTCCTCTCCTTTTCTCTTCCTGGGAGGAGGTCTTACAAATGAAAAAGGATTGTTGAGTGTGATGCAGTTAGGAATGATGGAGATTGTGACTCAATTTATCGCCCACACCAGAACACTTTTAAGAATGAACGGACGGTATTAATTTACACCGGGCAATAGGCATATTATGTGGGGATGATCCCAGGAAAATTGGGATTATGGTCACCACCCTCATATCCGTTTAAAATGAGTGGTTTCTACTGCTTCTGTCTGATTGTTGCTGGATCTTCTAGTTTTTCCAGAAAAGCCAAACATCTTTTTTATGTGAAATGCCCCAATTTTAAAAACTCCATTGGCCAAATAAATTCGTTTTTGATCCCGGGGTCAAGGAGACCGGGGACAGATCCATGTATACATGCAAGTTTGGTATGTGGTAAAGAAGGTATTTTAAATCGTTGGGGAAAGAAAAGAAAAGTTAAGTCTTTAACTTCACATCAAGAGCTAAAATAAATATCAAGCCATATTAAAAGTTATACATAACAAAATTAAAGCATAGTTCTAAAATTGGATTGAGGTGATGTTATACAATGCTAAAAATAATTGGAGTGTACACTCAAAATGGATAAATTTTAGGATATTTAAGTTATAACTCAATAAAGCTGTTAAAAATCAAAGTATAAAAATAGTAGCAATGAATCTGTGAGAATACTTTTATAATTTGGGGTTAGAAAAGTTCTTCTGAATCATAAAACTCAGAAGTCATGAATAGGAAACCTATATATCCCTCAATAGGTGACTGATAAAATGAACCATGATTCATCAGTAGAATACTATGCAGTCACTAAAAGGAATGGAATACACACACACACACACACACACACACACACACACACACAGACTTGGGAAGATGTTCATAATGTAGTGAGTAAAAAAAGCTCATGGAAGACCAATATGTATCAATATGATCCCATTTATGTAAAAAAATTACTTATAGAAATTTATATGTATACATTACAAAACCTGGAAGATTATGCACAAATAGTTAAAAGCAATGACTACTGAGGAATGGAATTAGGAGGTGGGAAAAGAATGTTCATTTGCCTTTTACACTATTATTTGTATTTATACTAAGCATATATAATTTTAATAATTTAAAATTTTTTAAAATTTAAATTATATTAATATATCTATACTTGGATAGGAAGATGCTCACCACACATCGTTGAAAGAAAAAATAAAGCACCTCATAAAGAAATAGGTATATTATGATCTCATTAATGTATAATTAGACATTCTTACTCTATGTGGTTATATGCACAGAATTACCCAAAATAAACATCATGCAAAATGTCAACTGTGGCTATTACAATGTGGACAGATTTCAGGTGATTGTTAGTTCATTAAAATTTTTCACAATTTTTTACACAGGCTACATACCATTTTTACACTCAGGAAGAAAAGGTCTTTTAAATGTTAGACATTAAGAAAAAAGAAAGGAAAAGAAAAGGTATTTCCAGGGATACAAAGCTGGGCATTGGTAAACTGGCCAGCAGCCAGCCTTTTCTGGGCAATCACAGCCCTGGGATTTCACCCAGAGCTCATCCTTAGGCATATGGTGGAGCACACTCTCATCCTTGTCACAGCGAGGAGACAGAACCCCGACAAATTTTACAGTTCAAATGGCCCTCCATGTTTCCCTTGGCCCTCATGCTGGGGACAAGTCTTCCCACCTCACCTTTGACCCAACTACAGATGTCACTTTCCATTCCTAAATTTGTAATTTCCTCAGTCCAGCCTGGTTCAGGCATTCCCCAAAGGTGTCTATTTACTGAGTCAAAAATTATTACATCAAATTCAGTCATGAAGGTCACTATGTGACTAGCAAATCAGGAGATAGATAGATTTCCAGAAACCTCTGAGTAAAGTCACTCTTTCCACTTTGTCTCTGTCCTGCTGACCTTTTCCACAGAAAGCAGATGAGTGTCTCTCACCACCAGAGGGCATAGTACTTCTCCCATAAGAAGTCAGTTGATGTCAATTTGGGTCAGCAGTAGGAAAAAAGGCAGCTCCTAAACTAATTTTTTTTTTTTTTCACAATAATCCCAAATGGTTTAACCAAACACACTGACATTATTCAGAGTATATTACTTCTTGTAAATGAGCTACTAAACTCATCTCAGTTGAGCAGATGGATTTTCTAGTACAATTTTTTTAAATCGTTTTTTTAAATCACAGGGAAGCCATTTTAATGAAAGTAACTTGGCAAAGTTATATTCAGACCATAGAAACAGCTGTCTCATGTAACCGTATTGTCCTGTGGTGTTATTTTGTAAAATTAAATTTTTTCACATTACATTTGTAAGGTACGATCTCTCAGTGATTTCTTTCAAAAATGTTTGTTGAATACCATCTTAAATAGCAGGCACTGTTGTAGGTGCTAGGCATACAGTGCTAAATAAAAGAAACAAAAGTTTCTGCCATCCTGCAGTTTATACTACTCTGTAAGACCCAACCTTCTTTGAGCACTTAGCATTGGCCAAGCACTTACTTACATTATCTTTTTTTCCCTCAACTATTATGGGGAAATCTTTCAAATCTACAGAAAAGTTGAAAGAATATTACTATGAACACTTATATACCCTTTGCTTAGGCACCAATTGTTAACATTGTTTTATCTTTATCTACTCTGTGATTGTGTACACATGTATCTATATATACATACATCTATATATAGATCATATTGTTTAGCTAAACCATTTGAACGCAAATTACAGGTATCATGACACTTCACTCCAATCTGTCAGCATATATCTCCCAAGAACAAGAATATGCTTGCTGCTAATAACCATAACTCCATCACACCTAAGAAATCTAATATTGATATAATGTTACCTTATAGGCCACAGTCAAATGTCTGCAGTTGCCTCCTAAATTTCATCTTAGTTTTTTCCCCCACCCAATCTAGGATTCATTCAAGGATTATGCATTGCTGTTAAATGCCGTAAGTCTCATCATCTTTTCTCTTTCATAACATTGACAATTTTTAAGAGTCAGCTGTGCTGAATGCCCTACCATCTGGGATCTGCTTGACTATTTTCACATGTTTAGATTGGGGCCCAATCATTTTAAGTAAGAATACTACATAGGTGATGGTGTGTCTTTCTTTTTTTTTTTTTTAAAGGAAACATGAATTTTATTTATTTATTTTTTTTTTTTGCTTTTTGGTATGTGGGTAGCTCCCTGACTGGGAATCGAACTCAGGCCGCAGCTCTGACAGCGCAAGCACCGATGCCTTAAGCCACTACACCATCAGGAAACTCCCGATGGTGTGTCTTTCCCATTGCTTCACATCAGGAAGAAATCATGTAAATTTGATAATAAAAAGTTTGATTTCTTGGCTAATATGGTGTCCACCAGGTGTCTTTATTGGAAAGGTAACCTTTCCCCTTTGTAATAATAATTAATCTTTGGCCTTCGATACTGAAAATACCTTGTTCCCCAACTACCACTCACTCAGTAGTTTTTAGCATCCTTTCATGATCTCTGACTGGATTATTATGCTGGTGGTTGCAAAATAGTGATTTTCTAATTCTATCATTTCTTCCCCTTTATTAGATCATATTTTTCTGAAAAACCAAAAAGCCGTTCCCTTTTTTATCTGGTGAATCACTATGGACTCATGGGTTTGTTTTTTTAATTTAATGGGTTATAATCCATTACCGTTGTTAATCTATTTTCCTTTAGTTTATTAAATTTATCATGTAGCTATAGTGACATGCACCGATCTTAAGTGTTTAATTTGATAAATTTTATTATATGTATATACCTAGGTAACCAACATCCAAATACATATAGAACATTTTTATCACTCCAGAAAAGTTTCCTCACGTCCAGGCAAATACTGTTCTGATTTTCATCTTTAGATTAGTTTTGACTCTTCTAGAACTTCAAATGGAAACATACAATATGTATCTTTTATGTCTAGCTTTTCACTGAGATTTAACCATATTGTTCCATGTGTCAGTGGTTCACTGCTGGGAAGTATTTCATTGTATGAATATAATTTGTTTATTAATTCTCCTGTTGATGGATATTTGAGTTACTTTTAATTTGGGGCTATTGAACATTTTTATGCAAGTTTTTGAGATCTGTATTTTCATTTCTTTTTCATTATTCTTTTTGATGCTCAAATTGTCCCACATCAACCAGTGGTAATCCTTTCAAGCCAGTTTCTATGTCCTTTTGATATCTTCTAGAACAATACTAATTATAAATGGCCCCTGAGAGACTTGAACTTGTCCAACTATGTGATCTGACCTGAGTTCAGAAAATAAGTCACTATAGATGTCTGCTTTAATTCCCACAGACATAGATTCTTCCCTCACTTCTATAGCCAGTTATTCCTTAATCGCCCATAGCAGTTCTTAATCTTTTAAGGAGTCTGAGGGACTTTTATGATGAAAGCTTTCTCCCAAAAAGGTATGTATGTGTGTGCGCGCGTGCACATGCGCACACACGCGCGCGCGCGCGCACACACACACACACACACACACACACACACACACACACATACACACACACACATTTTGCCACAGTGTTCTCAGATTGCTGTAATGACCTCCAAATTTGTCTTAAGTCTGTTCACGGAATGTCTCCTATGTATAAACAATTATGCTAGAAATGCAAAGCAAAGAAAGAAAATTAACATTTAAAAAAATACCTACTTTGTGTGTTTCAGACAGTGTCAAATGTTGATATAAGTTATCTCAACAGAGGCATAAAATAGGGAGTTCATAAACAAATTATCACAGCAAAGTGGAATATGTGCAATTATGAATAAAGGCATGTGAGCAATAAAATTCATTCATTCATCAAATACTTGGTGCACACTTAAATCTGTGCAGGGATGCCCTAGGAATTGGGGATACATTTGTTAGTGGCTTGTGCCTCCTAAGGCCCAGAATCCAATTCTGTCTCCAATCCACAAGCATCATAACCTTGAACATGTTACTTAACTTTATGAGACCTTAATTTGTTTTTGTGTATGTGGAGAATAAAACAGTATCCACCTCAATGCATTGTTCTGAGTTGTATATGAGATGATAGATATAAAGCTCTTAACACAGGACCTGGCACAAAGTAAGTACTAAAAAACATTAGTTATTATTATTATATTGTGTCTATCATATAAGTTTTCTGTCCAAAAATATGTAAAATTCAAAGGCTTACACTGGCATTTCTAAGGCTCTACACAGTCTATCTCTGCCCCTAAGTATTCAAACCCTAATTCCCATGGTTTCTCCACATGCCCTGTATGCTCCAGGCAGACTGAAACCCTCAGAGACCCCTTGTCAGGCTGAGGGCGAGATTCCCCAACTCTTGCAAATCCCAAGACTTTAAGACTAAGTTCCTGCCCTTTTCAGAACTCTGGAAGCAAGTCTGGTCAGACTCGCACAACTTAACCCTGGCTCGCAAACCTTTTTAGTATTGTTACGTAATTAATTCTAGTGGTTTCTTTCCTTCCTAGGTAGATAGCATCTGATAGAAGGGTAAAGCAGTCAGATTTTCCCTTTTTAACACAAACGTAGTTCAAAATACATTCAAAGCCTTGTTTCCTTGAATTATAGAATTATTTCAAAAAAGTTGAAAAGGCTTGATCCTTTTTAGAGATTCCTTTTTGGAAACAGACCAAAAAATGTCTTTTAAAAAGAAAGAAAACTTGAAGTAAAAGCCACTGTCTCTGAGTCTTTACTATAATTCTTTGGAATCTCTGCAAGTGACAAATTTAAATTCTCTGGTGGATTCAAATCTTACAAATAACCCAAAGGCCTTCTGAGTAGAGCCTGATGAATGATTAATACAATTTTTCTGGTTCTTTTTTCTTTTTGACTTTTTATTTGGAATAATTTTAGATTTACAGAAGAGTTGCAAGGATAGTACAAACAGTTCCCTCATGCGCTTCACTCAGCTTCCCCAGATAGTAATGTCTTACATAACCATCATTTTTCTGTTGTTGTTTTTTTTTTAAGTTGCAGTACAAGGAAAAGAAATCCCAGATTGCTCGTTTTGTTGCAGTCCTGAAAGCAATCAGTCAAATTAGAATAGATTCCAACAGGAATGAATGTAAAAAATTGAAAAAGGGAACATCGTGTCAGGGGATTCTTCAGCATTATGAAGATCATAAGAGGATATAATAAACAATTTCATGCTTATACCTTTGAAAATTTAGATGGAATGGACATATTTCTAGGGGGGAAAAGCCCACACCTAAGTGGACACAAAAAATGATAGAAAATTGGAATAATCATATCTATTTAAAAAACTGAATCTGCAGTTTAACACCTTCCCATAAAGAAAACTCCAGTCCCAAATGGCTGTGAAATCTACCAAACTTTTAAGGAAAAACTAACACCAATGATACACAATTTCTCCCAAAGACCAGAAAAAGAGGTGACATTCCCCAGCTGACATTACAAGGCCAGCAGAACACTGATAACACAGATGATGAGGTGCAACAATAATCTCTAATTTTACTCAGCCATAAAAAAATGAAACATTGCCATTTTTGATAACATGGATGGATCTTGCAAGTATTATGCTAAGTGAATAAGTCAGATGGAAAAGGACAAGAACCACATGATTTCACTCATACGTGGGATATAATACAAAAAGCAACAAATGAACAAACAAAACACTCATAGATACAGACAACAGAATGGTGGTTATCAGAGGGGATGGGGGTGGGGAGAGGGCATAGTGGGTAGAGGGGTCAAATATATGATGACAGGAGACTAGTCTTTGGGTGGTAGGCACACATGAAATATACAGATGATGTATTATAAAATTGTACACCTGAAGTTTATAGAATGTCATCAACAATGTTACCCCAATACATTTAATTTTTGTAATCTCTAATTTTATTTCATTTAACTCCAACTGCTTTCATTAATAAAATCTCATCAGTTTGTTGCAATGATGTTGGGAGTATCTAGGACCCTGGTTCTCAAACTTGAGCTTACATCAGACACCTGGAAGGCTTGTTAAAACACATATTGCTGGCCCTACCCCCAGAGTTTCTGATTTCAGAGGGTCTTGGGTGGGGCCCTGAGTTATTTGTAGCAACTTCTCTGGCAATGCTGAGCTGCTGGACTGGAGGCCACATTCTAGAATCGTAAACCCAGTGGCACATAGGGTAATATTGAAATCTTACTTACCTTAACAGTAATGCCATTTGGAATGCTTGAATAGGCTTGAAATGCAGGAACAGTTTTCTCACAAACTTTCTAATTTAATTCTCTAAGAATGTTTTTAAAAATATCTGTTAAATAGGCCAACATTGTTACTCTGAAAAACAACTTTAAAAATATTCTCTGAAGGAGATTTCTTTTCAGCTAGAAAAATATGATTTTCATTCTTATATTCTTATAACCAATGCAAACTTTTCTTTAAGACAGCCAAACTGACTTTGACATGCTAAACTAAGTGGTGTGATCAGTCTAAACTATTTTTCGAGGAATTGGCTATTTTTCAGCTTCCTTTAATAAATTTAACAACTTCCACTGTTTTTTTCCCCAACATGTGAATTTAACAGAATCTCTTTGTTTTCCTAAGATTTACAACATATGAGTATACCAAATAACATCGTTTTAGGATGCTTCTCCCAATTTTTAAATAACTTTGTTATATTTTCTGAGACTAATTTATATTAAATTGCACTTGTCAATTCTGTAAATATTTTTAATCCAGTTTTGTGTGAGGAAGTTAACCAAACACATAACAACACTTTCCCTAAAATGGCGTTACCACTCATATCAGGAATAAACTAAGTGTTATGTAACTTTCAATTTGTGTTTCTCACATTGGATCACATAATCTATACCAGATTGTAACAACATAATAAGCATTGCTTCTAAAGTTCTACAACAGTGCAGATTCAAGGAGAAATTATATTATTGCTAAGACATATTTATATCAATTGATTCACCATAAAACCTGTATGTACAAAAATACATGCCAGAATAATTTTTATCTCAGGAGTCATGTGAGCAATTTTCTCTTTTGGCATACAACATGCAACCCAACACAACGATAATAAGGCATTCTCATTGACAGTTACATCATGACTCAGAAAATTTGCCCATCACATGAGGTGTTTTTTTTCTTTTTATGAAAATATTCGAAGGAGGGAGGGAAGCTAAATATAAGGTGATGGAAAGAGAAGCCACATTAGGTGGTGAACTTATTATACATCAAGTTGACAATGCACTGTAGAATTGTATGCCTGAAACCTATGTAATCCTTGCTAACAGATGTCACCCCAATAAGTCTAACAATAAAAATGAATTAAAAAAAAGAAAAAAGAAAATATTCAAGAGACTAATTCAGCATGTCATGTTTCCAAGTATCTTTTCAATTCTGATGGCTTTAAGCTTTCATTTGCAAAAATGTCATTACAAATAATACATTAGTATATGTCATTTTGTTAGTTTTGTGCATTTGATAAAACCATATTTTTTAAAAAGCTCTTACACTTTCTTCTTAATGAGATGCAAATAAAGTCATTGTTGATGAGTCAATACATTCCTCAATATCATTATTCACTCTTCCCATATTTTTCACCTTCTCATTCTCTTATTTTGTAGTATTAAAACAATCCATTTAAGGGTAATTTGAACTAATTCAATTAAAATGCCACATTTGTCATGCATTCAAAATTTTCCTAATTATGCATTTTCTGAAAAGCTACATTGCAAATTCCTAACCAAAACTCAGCTGAAAGTCATGACAATGTTGCCAAAAATGAATAAAATTCTCCCACACTTTAGTTCACAGCTAACTTTAAATTATGTTAATATAAAAGTAAACAATACTCGATTCACCCATTGTAAGATGATGATGGTCATATTGACAGTCATACACCAGAAAATTAAGCTAGATGCCAAGGCACCAAATAAAACAATCCGCTCTTAGCCAATTTGTATATTTTTCACATCTTTCACATCTCTTCTCTCTCTCTCCCACAACATGATGCAATTAGCCTTAGTATTGTGCCAGTGTCCTTGGTTCTTGCCAAGGATTCATGTGATACACTGTAATACCTTCTAATCCATTCTATTTTATTATTTAAAGTTAGTTGTGACATGTTGATTTCTCGACCAAGTCATAAGCCAAGTCTCAAAAACACTGCTGCAAGACACTAAACTGTTAATACAGCAAAAAGTTTGTTTAAAAAAATACATAAACAGAATTGCTTACTTCTCTGCATGCAGAATGTTTCCTCTAGTAAATAAATCTATTTTCCAAGTGTGGATTTAGACCACTGTGCTGCGAACTGCTGCTGCATCGTGAGGTGGTATGTATATGTTCTTGTCTTTTCCTTTTTTCTGCCTGTTTGTTTTTTTTAAATATAGACTACACATGCCATAAAATTCACCCTATTAAAGTGTAATGATTTTTAGTACATTCGAAGTTGTGTATCCATCATCACTATCTAATTCTAGAACATTTTCATCATCCACCAAAAACAAAACACCTATTAGGAGTTCTCCTTCCCCAGTCCTTGGCAACTACCAATTATTTTCAGTCTCCATGGAGTGGTCTATGCTGGATGTTTCATATGAAAGGCATAACCAAATGTGGTCTTTTGTGTCTGACTTCTTCCACTTAGCATGTAAGTTCAAGGTATATCCATTTTGTAGTATTTATCAATATTTAATTTTTTCCTGTAGCTGAATAATATTCCATTGTATGGATATACCATATTTTGTTTACCATTTGTCAGATGATGGACGTTTCATTTTTTCCACCTTTGGCTATTATGAATACTGCTGCTATGAACCTTGGTGCACAAGTTTTCATGTAAACATGTTTTAATTTCTCTTAGAGATATATGAGTATATAAGAGGGCTGTCCGAAAGTATCTAGTCATGTAATATGAAAAATAGTCATTTATGAGTGGATTTTTTTCAGATAGCCCTCGTATGTATGCAATTGTTCAGTCATATGGCTATTTTATGTTTAATTTTTTTGAGGAATTGCCATATTCCAAATCAGCTGCCCCATTTTACATTCCTAGCACCAACGTATGAGGGTTCCAAATTCTCCACATCCTTGATAACATTTATTTGTTCATTTTTTAAAATTACAGCCATCTGCAATAGACTGAATGTTTACATCCTCCCAAAATTCTTATGTTGAAATCCTAACCCTCAAGGTGACAGACCTTTGGGAGATGATTAGGTCATTATAGTGCCCTTATAGAAGAGGCCTCAGATTCCTCAACCCTTCTGACATGTGAGGTTACAGTAAAAAGGTGGCTGTCTAGGAAGCAGGCTGTCATCCGACATCAAATGTGTTGGCACCTTGATCTTGAACTGTGAGAAATAAATTTCTGTTGTTTATAGTTTGTAAGCCAATCGGTTTATGGTGTGAAGACACCATCCTACTGAGTGAAGTGGTATCTTCCTGCGGTTTGGATTTGCATTTCCCTCATGACTAGTGACCATCTTTTCATGTGCTTATTGGCCATCTGTGTACTTATTTGGAGAAATTTCTATTTATCTCTTCTGCCCATTTTTTGATTGGGTTGTATTTTTATTGAGTTGTAAGAGTTCTTTATATATTATGAATATTAGATTCTTTTCAGATATTTGATTTGCAAATATTTTTTCCCATTCTGTAGGTTATCTTTTCACTTTTCTGAGTGTCCTTTGAATTTGCAAAACCCGTAATGTGGGAAACTATAAAGCAAACAACCCAGTTTCTTCAACAAATTTCAATGAAAGTAAGAGAGAATTCAAGTTTAGTTGTGTCTGTATGAGAAAAATAAACTAGATTCACAAGGGGTTTTAGCCATGAACCCTTCCTTTGAATGAAATCTCCTGAAACGACCCAATATGTAATATAGAAAAATATGATAGTCAAAGGCAGATTTATTGTTACAGTTTAGTTTCAAGCACAAAACAAATGATCAACCAGTGGTTATGAGGAATCTAGGAAAACCTGTCCCAGCAATGCCAACTTAGAGGTAAAGGGCTGACTAGGGCAGCTGAGAAGTGGGATTCTCTGCTTGGCAGGCTTCTTCTCTCTTGCCTCGTCATGGTTTTCAGGTGAGGAGGCTGTTGGGGGTTCCCATGGCCCTGAGCTCATCGGGGTTTTCTGAAATCTGGACCTATCCCTTTTGAGAGAGTAGAATTCCCTCATCAAGTCCTCCACTTCCCACTGCTCTTCCTTCAGCCTGCGGCAACAGTGCAAGGCGGCGGGGTCGATGGGGTGCGCTTCTGTGTTGAAAATGTACCCCCCAGCGCCCAGGATGCACTCCCCATAGGGGGTGATCACCGCATCGAAGGTAGAGCCATCGTTGTGAATGAAGTTGGCCGGGTCAAACAGAAGGTAGAGGTATTTCACAGTCTCAGCCAGGAAGAAAGACTCCATGCGGTTGTCCAGCTTGTGGTCTCGCAGGTCTTTGATCTGCCACAGGGGAGAGGGAAGCAAGTCAGCAGAGCAGCACCCCAGGGCCACAGAAAGGGCAGGGGACCCCATTAGGAATTCCAGGTCGGCCACTAGGCAGCTGAGTGCCTTTGGGCATACTGATTTTCACAACTTTCAACTGGGCATCCTGCTTCCATTCTTACCCTAAAGTATATTTATACCGTCAGTCCTACCTGTCACGCCTCCACTGAAAAACCCGCTGATGACACTATTTCACGAAGACTGAATACCGAAGTCCTTACCAGATCCTTCAGGAGCTCATCTCTTACCCTTCTCTCCCTTGCTCTTGCAGGTCTAGCCATAAGGCCTTTCTGTTCCATGAGCCAGCAATCACACTGCGACCCCAGGGTCTTTGCACTTGTCGTCCCTTCAGCCTAGAGAGCTCTTCCTTCAGACATTGCTCCCTCACTTCCTTCAGGTCTCTGCTCAAATACTGCCTTATCACATAGGTCTTCCTTGACCTCCCTACCTGACTTAACAATTCGTATCCCCTTCATCCTACCTTTTTGTGACTCTAAACAAAACTAATCATGACATTGTAAAAATGCAGCATTGTTTACTTAGCTAATCCTCTGTTGATGGGCATGAAGGTGGTCACCAAGTTTTTTGCTATTGTAAATGCCTAATTAGGAGTCTTATGGAGAAAATTCATCCTGAGTTTAACGGTCATGGATGAATATGTTTACTTGCTATGAACATTTATTTTAGCTTCTCAGAATTAGCAATACAGTTTTTTTTAAGCCAAACTAATTCTCAGTGGGTATCTGTCTTACACAAAAGACCGTAACTAAAATACGGACTTGATGTACCAAGAATTATTATTCTCCTGCCTTGTTTGACAAAGGCCAAGGAGTCAGAAGCCTGTTCCCATCATTTACTTTGGAAGACCTCCAAAGAGCTTCCTTTTCATGGAAATAAGTCAAGCATTCCTAAGAAGGCCCCCATGGGCTTATCCACTTTGGCTTTTCACACAATACAACATATTAGAAACTAAAACATCTTATTGCTTTATTTTTCCCCTACACATAGATCTTCTCTTTAAATATATGTATTTATGTTTTATTATAGAATATAATTGCATTCCAAATTTTGAAAAAGTTTTTTTGTTTGTTTGCTTTAAATCCCATATCCAAAACAAAAAAACAAAACCCTTTGTTAGGTTTTTTAGTGAATTTTCTTCCAGATTAATTTCTGGTTTTTAAATGCCTATAATGACTGTTTATTTACATCTTGACTGTTTGGGTCCTCTAAGGATGTGACATGGCTCTCACTCTTGACCCTTTCAGTCCATTCTCCACAGAGCAACCATAGTGATCTTTCTAAAATAAAATCAGATGATCTCACTGCTATGTTATAAATTCTACCAAGGCTTCTCATTCCAAGCAGAACAAAATCCAAACTCTTCTACATGCTTATATAGCCCCTGCTTACCTCTGGGACTTTACCTCCTCTCACCTTCCTCCTTTCTCACTCCACTCCAGTCACACTGGCCTTCTGTCTCCCAGGTACATGTTCATTGCTTTTCCTATTAAAATGTCAGCTTGGGACATGGGCTTTTTTCATCACTATAACCATCAGCCTAAAATAGTGTGTGACCCATGAAAGACATTCAATAAATATCTGTATTTATTGAGACTGGTAGGGCTATTTCATTTAGGTTCCCCAGGTTTGAATATAAGACCTTGAGCCTCTGTATTTCCTTTCTAGAATCCATTTTGTAGACCTTTTCACAAAACTTTTCACAAAACTCACCCTTGCCAAGTAGTCTGTTCTGATGTAGGGAGAATGATCGCCAAGGACATGGAGTCAAGACCCCAGGAACCAATCCTAGCTCTTCCTCTACTAGCTATGTGACCTTTAGCAAAGCTCTCAGCTTCTGTTCCTCAGTCTCCTCCTCTATAAAATAAAGGCATTATGTACATCTCTAAGGTCTGGTCCAGTGCTAATGTTCCAGAACCCCCAATACTCCACCTTTAAAGAGGCTCTGTAGTGGCAGAAGGAGACATTTTCCAATTCTTGGGCCTGTGGAAACACTTACTGTTGCAAATCCACACTCCACCTTGCTGATTTTTTCAATGGACTCCACAGCATCTCTTCCAAGTTCTAAGAGGGTGGGATCCCCCGTGGCACGGTAGAGGTACATGGCGCTCTCAATGAGTTCTGCAAAGTCCAAAGCATACCCTCCTCACCCAGTGGCTGATTTGGAAAGGCTAGGGGCCCACTCGGGGCAGGAAGATACCCCTCCCCTTCATACCTTGTCTACAGGGCCCCCACTGAGAGGAACATGGGATAACTTTCTCAATGTTGAATTTTCAGAACCAACAAGCCAAAGCCTGAAGCCTAGTGGAAACAAGCATTAAGTGGACTCCCACCCAAGGGGGAAACAGGTAGCCGGGCTCTGGGACAGGGGAGGTCGCAGAGGCTGCTGCCTCTCTCTCGATATCTGTTCACTCCTTCTTCCATAGTAAGAGAATCCCTAACTTTGGCCAAGTGCATGGCTGCCAAGACTAACAACTATTCCCAGTAACCAGCTGTGGGATTAGGGACTCTGATACCCCAGAGAGCCACATAGGCCAAAAATGAGAGAGAAATAAATTTCTATCTTAATCAAACTATTTTTCTTGTGTGTGTGGTTTTTTTCTGTCACTCACAGCCCAACCTAATCCTAAAACTTAAAAAGAAGAGCATGAGCTTGTCGTTATAAGGCCCTTTCCGAGATGGGAATGGAACAAAGCCTGAAGGCTAACATAAGCAAGAGACACCCTTCAGTCTAGCAAAGATGTACCCCTCAGTTCACTGCACCCAGAACAAGGCAACAGCCTTTCCCTCTTCTACACCATAAACTGGAATTTGATGTTCAGACACAGGCCCCATCTGAAGATGAGTATTAGCCAGCATGAGTTGGTCCAGATGAAACCACTATGTTCAAGTATCTGAAGAGCTACTATGGAAAGGAAAGACCTGGCTCCTAGGGTGGCCCAGTGGGTAGAAGTTGCAGCTCCGTACACTGTCCTACATCTTCACCTGTCTTTTCTTCTCCCTACACCAACCTCTCCTCCTGCTCATTCCTTCCCGGTTTCCTCCTGGGCCTTGGTCAGCACTTTTCTCTCTTTTATTACTAAAAGTTCAATTTCTTATTTGTGGAGAAAAGATCTCTCTCCCCAATTTTTTCCTATTTTTTTCCTCCCTCAACTCCAAAGGCCTCTAGACAATTGCTAATCTAATTGCTCATATTCTAAGACACAGACTGGGACACGGTCACTGGTAGGTGAACACAGTGTGTGTTCAAAGAAAGAAAAGATAGTGCTGTTCTGGGAAGTTTCCCCCTTTGCTTCTAGTACCTGGTTAGATCCGGGTACCCAGGGCCAGCCATTTGTTTTCTCTTCCTCACACATGGGCCTACATCTGACAATAATTGTTTGAATTTCCTGCATATCTGGCCAACTCTCTAGAAGAGGGGGATACTCCAAGGTTTAGATTTGGACTTGGGGGATGGGAAGGTGATGGTCCTCAGAGGTTCTTAGGCTAGGCTCTGGGTGTCAACTGCTGATCAGGTACGTATACGAGAAGCACTGGCCAATCTAATTACAGAGTAGTATCTTATCTTATCTCCCATTGCTATTGTTTGAGAATAGCAAGGGTGACTGGACTCAGACATTTCTGAATTCCTGGATGTGGTGCCTTACTTTCCACTGATGCCTTCCTGCCAGCCTATCCTGCAAATGGAACAGGTTGCCTCTCTAAATAGTGAGCTCCCTGTCACTGGTGGTAACTACACAAAGACCAGACAACCAATTGACAGGGCTATGATAGGGGGATTTCAAGTAGAAGACCTCTCAGGGTCCCTCTAACCCTGAGAAGGCACAAGCCTAAGTCTTAGATTTAGTTCCAAACTCTGTCTTCATTTTATCTGTTGATAACACTGGAAATAATACCTCTCAATGTCATGAGAATAAATGCATGAAAAATATAATACCAAGAACAGCAACCTCTAAGGAGTCATGAGTGACTAATTTGCTCTTTCCAGTGGCTAATTTGCCCCTTCTTCTGTTTCCTCTCCACACTCCTACAACAATCACTCATGTTGGGAGAGGGAGGAAATGAGGTAGAAGAGGGCAGGATGGGCAGAAGCCACTGGAAGGCCTGTCCCAAAGCTAAAAGGCCTTCAGATGGGAAGGTGTGAAGAGTCTATAACAATGGCAGTGTAACCTCTTTTGGGGTGGGAGGACTGGGTGTGCTGACTAAGCTTCCTTCCTCTGTCCCTCTTTCCCTCCCCTTCCACAGTGTTTAACTTTCCTGTTATGAATCAGAGGATCAGAGCTAGAAAGGAACTTCAGACTTTCTAGTATGTAGTCCCTTCCTTTTCTTTATCTTGATTTCTGAGCTGCAAATGAGGAGATGGATGAGATTAGATGATTCATTTCTAAAGTCCATTCCAAAGTTCTAACATTCTATATATAGAAGCATCATTTATCTGACCCATCCACTTAGGAAGTTTGCCTGCACTTCTGAAATCCTGATGGCAGGAACTCTAAAGGATTCAAGCTGGCTTTTTCCATCTTACTCACTTGCCCAAGTTTGAAAGACAAGATTTAGTTGTGAGATTGGGTTCCAGTCCCAGCTCCTACACTTAAGCCTTGGCCAAGCCATTGCAACCTACTAGGTCTCATTTTCTTCATAGGAACATATAGGAATAAATAATTCCTAATAGAAAAAACCATCCAGAGCCACTAAAATAACTAGATGGGGAAAAATGGACTTGGGAGCACTTGTGAGGCACGGAAACTTGTAGAGACATGAGGGTTTGGAGTCTGGAGAACGAAGCCTGATGGCCAGATATGCTGCTTACCCGGCCGAAGTGGGTAACCCTCTCGCTTCTCCACTGTGTATCCCTGAGGAATGTTGTAGAATTCCGGGAGCCCCCCAAACTGCTTCCACACAGTGTAGTAGTTAAGGAATGTCCTCATGGCATTGTCAATGTCCCCAATGAGGCTCTGCGGGAGAGAAGCAGTTGTCAGGCTGGCAGCCCCCAGGCATAAAATCCTACATACAACTTCAGAGAAAAGGGAAAGCAAAAGCTTCGGAGCCAAAAAGGCCTACAATCAAACTCTGAGTTGGCCATTTACTCACTGTGAGGTCTTGAACCAGATACTTAACTTCTCTGAGCCTTGTCTATAAGATGCCAAATACGATACATCTCATATATTGTTGTGAGGGACAGAGGCCGTAGGCAAAGCCCCTGACATGCTCAGTCAGTGTTGGCTACTAATGCTTTTTAAACAGGTAAGTCAGCCATCTGGTTCCATGTTCTAAGAATAGGAAAAAAGTTGACTGTACTAAGTCCCACTCCCATCCTATATCCCAGCAAACAACCACTCTGTATTAGTGTGCAAACATAAACCAGTATGTATGAGTATATATAATTTCCCTCACATTAATGATAGCTTATTAAATACACTGATCTGTAGTTCCCTTTATTCATTTAACAATGTATCTTGTTTTGTTTCCACGTAAGTACATAAAGAACTCCCTCTTCCTATTGCATGGTATTCCATTGCTTAGACCATAATTTAATTAGCTCCTTATGAATAGCCAGTGGCTTTGTTCCAGTCTTTTGCTATTTGCTATATCAATGCTCTAATAAAAAAAACCCTGCACATATGTCATCTCAAACATATACAAAGTGTATCTGTAAGATAAATTTCCAGAATTAGGACTGCTAGATCAGAGGACATGTGCATTTGTAATTTTACTAGCTGTTGCTAAGTAGCTATTAATATTAATATAAACTCACAGGGAAAGAGCTGACCTTCTCGACATCTCCATCGGTGTCTCAGGAATAGAATACACTTGACATTTCCCAGTTACAATTCTATCAGACCATGTAATAGAAAAACATGATGGCAAACAGGGCAGCCTCAGCTGCTTTCACATCATTTCTCAGGCCCACTGTCAAGAATGAGATTTGACAGAAATGACCAGTGGAGAAATAGCTGTTGGATATGTCTTTTACTATCCAGCCTGGAAAGATACTCTCTACTTTACATTTACCATATTCCATAGCAAACTGAAAGTTCAGTTCCTGACACCCTGAAAGCTCCCCTTGAAAAATTCAGTGAGGCAGAATCTCAAATCTGTCTAATTCATTCTAAGTCTCTCTTCTATCCTCCAAAAAAAAGTACTCAAGCAACTAAACTACCTTACTTCACTTATATATCGAAATAAGCTTGCTTTGCCAGTTCCATAGGGAAGTGACCACCCTCTCTGATCATTCCTACCTGAAGGCCAGGCCAGTAGGCCTCCAAGGACTGGAAGACCGGCATGGACACAGTCCCCTTGTACATCTGCACCCACAGGTACCAGTCATCAAAGCGAGTGTAATTCCGAATGGCTTTGTTATATTCTGCAGTGGAGATGGGATAATGGACACATCAATGATTAGTGAGACAAGAGGCAGGTCTTGGCAACAAAAGCATAGACTTAAACTTTTGAAAGATCATACGATGGTGTAGCATCAAAGCAGACTAGGATGCAACAAGGCATAGAGGAAAGAGCAGAGGCTCTGGAGTCAAACTTCCAGGCTCAAATTCCAGCTCCAGCTTTACCGCTTGCTAACTGTGACCTTGGGCAAATTTTTTCCTCTGAAACCTGTCTCACTGTCTATAAGGTAGAAAGAGTAATGTTATATACCTCATAGGATTGTTCAATCATTTATTCATTCAATAATATTTACTGAGCACCTACTAGGTACCAGGCACCCAGGGGTGGCAAACAAGAGAAAGAAGGATCCCAACCCTCAGGGAGCTTGAACTTTTACCGTTCAGTGCTTGGCACAGTGCTTGACACAACAATGGTGTCAATACATATTTGCTGAACAAATGAATAGTAGCTATAATAATAATTATTAGGTACCAAACAATTCCTCAATGTCATTATTACTAGTGTCCAAGGGCCTGGAGGGTAAAGTGTTTTTATTCAATAGGCATTAATCTACAACCTACCTCATGCAAAGCATGTGGGAAATACAAATATAAATAAGGTATGGATGCTGTACTCAGTTGGTAGAGCTATAACTATGGATGACAGCTGACTATAAGACAGAGGCTGAGGCCCTAAATTCTGAGGAAGGATTGAGCCACTTTCTGGGCAAGGTGACATTTAAGCTGGGTCTTGAAAGGTGAATACAATTTGGGCACATGAAGACCTGTATTTGCTAGAATAGAGGTATTCTAGCAAAGGAAACACATGTGCAATGGCCAGGAAATAAGAAATCCAGGGCCTCATACAGAGAATGCAGCATGGTTCAGTTGGCTCTTGCAAGAAGGCAACAAGAGGTACAGTGGGCATCAAGTGGGCAGTGTATATCCAGGGTGACTTTGAATGCAGACTCAAATATTCAGGATTGATTCTCTAGGCACTTGGGAACGAGTGAAAGTTTATAAATAAAGCACATGTCAACAGGAAAAATCATGGGGAAAGGCCCCTTACCCTGCCCTTTTTACCTAGGAACATGGCCATGAGCTTCTTATCCTGAAGCAGGATGGCTCCTTTCACCAGGTACTCAAAGTAGGAGTCTACGCCAGCCCCAATGCCTGCGTCCTGGGCCACCCACTTGCCAGTGAGCACATCAATGTGATTGCCAACCTGGGAGAGAGACAGGTGGTCCCAAGAGAGGGAACAAGATGAAACATGGATCTCCACATACTCCCGACTGCCTAGTGAGATGCAAGGTAGGAACCCCAGTGCTTCTTGGGAGACATCATGAAGACTATCAGGGTACAGGGTTAGGGGGCAAGGCTGGATCATGGCCAGGTCTCCTACATATCTGTACAGTAGAGATGCATGCCGTGCACATTTATGAGGACTTACTATATATAGTGGGCAAAAAATGTAAAAGAACAGTGATTTGGAGTGTTTAATGCCTTCTCCAATGAGTGTGAGGTGGGAGATGAGAACTTGCTGTTCCCACTATCTGTCTCAGACTTCTCAGAAATCTGCATGTGATTTTTTAGTGTCTAAGGACACAAGATATACTTTACATATTTCCATAAATCAACTCAGGAAGGACACCCAAGAACCTGATGGAGTGGTTACTTGTAAGGAAAGGAACTGGGTAGGTGGAGACAGGGGTCAGAGGACACTTCATAGATGTCACTGGGTATTTATTTGTATCCTTTGACTTGTGAGCCATGTGACTTTTTAAATCATTTAAAAATAAATTTAAAACATTTAAATGAAGAGATACGTTGTGCATATAACTCAGAACCTGATGAAAGCTGATAACTTTATCTGGTACTCAAAGAAACAGCTAACTATCCTGTATTAGTCTGGGTTCCCTCAGGAGCAGACCCTCAAGCAAGAAAGACTGCATGTAGTTGATTTGGAAGGTGAGTCTCTGGAAATACCAGTACAGGAGGGGTAACAGGAGGCTGGGAAGGGAGGCAGCCCCTCAGGCAAATTGCCACTGTGGGAACTAGAGCTCAATACCAAGGGGTAGCTCTGGGAGTCAGTACAGAGCACAAGCCTCAGCCTTATTTCACCTGAAAGGTGGGAAGCTAGAGTGATTATCTACAAACTCCCATCAGTATCAGTCACTGACTGAGAACCAACCAGTCTGGGGTAGCATTAAGTCCTGGTTCTTCCAGCTGAGGGCAAGCAGCGTGGGATCCAGGCACTAGAAAAGACCCATAGGCAAAGAGACCTAGGTGATAGTGGGCAGAAGACAGGCCAGTGTGCATGGAAATGGTAAAGGCTGAGAATATGGACAGGGTACCCACAGAGTCCAGTGGCTCCAGTGCTGGAGAAAAATCTGCCTGGGTTGGACCTAATAAAGGAGTTATTACAGGTCTCCAGACAGGCACCACTTAAGGGATTTCAAGGGTTCCTCACACAAGTTTCACTTTTCAAGATGATTTAGAATCAGACTCTATATAAAATGTGCCTCCACCTGAATCACTTTCAGACAACACGGTCTTTATAAGTCATAGTGACTCAGCAAAGGACCTATTAAATATCAACATTACTGCTATAATAACTGAGGATCAGAGAGGTTGAGTGACTTGCCCACAGTCACAGTTTCGATGTAGCAAGGCCTGGGCTCAAACCCAATTCTGACTAAATCTACTGCTATTTCCGGACAGCTTTAGCTCAATTACTGTAAGTTTCACTCATTATCCAGATTAGGAGCTGACACCTACTTTAGAGATCTCACCCAAAGTGTGTTAAATTTCCATGGGTTAATAAGTATTGGGAAAGAAAGGGAAGCTCTGGTGTCAGATAAGTTTGGGAAATGTTGAGTTAAGCAAAAAGTTGAATGGATTTGTTTATCACAGAATTTCATAACCTTTAATCTGCTTGTGTTCATTATGACTCTAAAAAAACAAAACAAAACAAAAAAAGGATTTCCTAAACTTAATTGGCCAGGAATCTTTTTTTTCATGGACTTCAATATCTCTCAGAATTGGTGTCATAAGAAACACTGTTTTACAAATAAAAGTAGATAGTGAAAATGAGTGCCAGATGAGCTGATGATTTAAGGTCACTGAATGAGTCAGGGACATGAGATGAGACATACAACCCACTCCCTAGAAATCAAGAAGTTCGAGGAGTCAAAGCTCAACAAAGCCCCTTTTCCCTGCCAGAGGATGTGCTCTCATGCTCTCTTCCCCTCTGTGCCAAAACGTGAATCGGAGGCTTGGTCTACTTTTGATATCACGAGCCTAAGTTCTGGCCACTCCTGAGGTCACCCTCAGTTTCCTTTGGCTGGATTGCAACTGCTTGCTCAGAGCCCTGAGCTGCAGAAGCAGGGGCCAAAGTGGCCAACTTGACTCAGACAGGAAGGGCGCAGGTGACTTACCAGCCCAATATCTGACCGGCTCTCCCAGAGGCGCATCAGGGCCACTCTGGCCACGTCTTCAAACACAGGGTCACCTGTGAGGCTGCTCAAGGTGGCAAATTCCACAATGAAGGTCCCGATCCCTGCCGTACAGGTCACAGGGGTCTCTCCTGGGTTCACGCCATGAAGCAGATTCACTGTTCCATATGGCATGCCAGTGGGAGTCTGAAAGGCTGAACAATCACAGAACTATTATCCCAGATGGGAGTGGGGAGGTAGGGATGGTTGGATACAGGCCCAAAGCCCGAGGCCTTGGCCAGCATTTCCCTCTGTATCTCCTGGGTAATCTGCCAGAGACTGAGCCAGAGGAGGAAAAAACGGCATGAATCAGGGGGCCTGCAGTGGTCACCCAAGTCAGATGCTGTCACTCTCCACATGACTCTTGGGCCCTTGCCTGAGATGAGGAGGAAAGCAGTGGGCTGTGCTCTAGGCTGTCACACTCCACACATGCTCAGTTTCACTAGAGCAGCTCTACTTTTTCTTATTTTACACTGTGCCTTCAGCAGCCAGGCAGGTAACTTAGGGATGTAGCAGGTGGGGTTTAGGCCACAGGGTATGAAGAACACGCCCCATTAGAGGCCATTCATATACTTTTTAATTTTGTCTTTCAGTTTTACTGAGATATAGTTAAAATACAGTACTGTATAATTGTAAGGAATATAGCATAATGACTTGACTTATGTATATTGTGGCATGGTTACAACAAGTTTAGTTAACACTCATCATTTCACAGAGATACAAAAAGGAAATAGCTTTCTCCTTGTGATGAGAACTTTTAGGATGTACTCTTTTAGCAATTTTCATATACCTCATATAGCACCGTTAGCTATTGTCATCATGTTGTATGTTACATCCCTAATACTTAGAACTGGAAGTTAGGGTCTTTTGACCACCTTTATCCAATGCCACTCATATACTGTTCTAAACACCATTCTGACCAATGAAACATATTGCAGACCCAAACAGTCCCATAGGAGCCACTTTGAGATCCCAGCTTCAAGTAAAGAGTTTAGGAATTAAATTATTGAAAAAAAAAAAAAAAAGAAGGCATAAAGCACTAAACTGCTGATATGGTGCAACCCTCAATTTACAGATAGGGAAAGTCATGCTTGTAAAGAAGTCTCTCAAATGTCTCACAGAGAGAGCCAAACAGAGCTGCAATGGGAATGCCTGCCATGCAACCACTCCTTTGCTCCTCCCTGCAGCCCAACATTCTGCCCACCCCACCCCAGTGCCTTCCGATTCAGGCAAGGAACAAGACAACCAGTCAGAGGAAGGGATTTCCTCTCCACATCAAAAGGTCAAATGACCCAGAGCAGCCATTGCATCACCAAACTGTGAACAAAGTTGTCAAAACTTTCAAGAGCTGTAAGGTCCAGCAACACTGTTGTAGATGAGAAACTTGCTGTCTGGCAGCCATGAGTGGCAAGCAAGGAGAATGCGAGTCACTCACAACCAAGAAGGGCTCAAAGGACTATTTCAGGAAAGTCAGGCAGTGTTAAAAAGAGGGTGAGTGACAAAATCCTATTTTTTAACCTGAATGGTAGATACACTAGTGCTGGTTCCAATATGTACTTTTCAGTGTGTATATTTCTTAATACAGAATATTTTAATAACAAAAAAAAAAAAAAAAAGGAACAACCGGGTAGAATTTCCTCTAGGGACGAATCACACAGGACATGCTATTTGTAAGGAGACACTCAGGCCCTGAGTGCAACCTGAACCCAGCTTGCTCATTCTCCTTAGGTCTTTCCCAAGGAACAGAGGCAAGTACTGTGTGAAGGGGAGAAGTGAGATGGCTAAGAGGCTGGTGGAAAGCATAGTGTGACGTGTTTGGGTGTGAAGAGCCCTGAGAGCCTCCGACATGCCCTGAAGAGAACACAGTGTCCAGTTGATGCTGCCAAGCCCAGTGACTGCCCCACCAGACAAATACACTGAGGCGTGGCCTGCAGCCCTGGATGCAGCTTAGCTACAAAAACAAGTCCATCTTGTTTTAATGGTGTTTGATATACTCCAAGCACTTTCTCCCTTCTGGCCTCATTTTATACCTCCCAAAACCCAATGTGGCAGGGAGGTAGGAACTATGATTCCCATTTGCTAGCTGGGGAAACTGAACCAATGAAAAGAAGAGTGACTTGGTCAAGACAGTGGCTGGCAGAGCTGAGTCTAAAACCTGGGGTTCCTCATGTTCAGACTACGGCTCTTCCCTGGAACTCGTTTATTGCAGCAGTGTGTGGGCCTGGGAGGTCAAAGCATTCATTCAAATAAGGGCAAGAGCCTTCCATCCACCAGGCAGGCCTTCAGCACCTCCCCTACAAAGAGTAACAAGGTCAGCTCATCCACCCTGGGCCAGGGCCCCAGCAGCCCTTCAAAATGCCCATGACTCCCCTCATTTCTATGGTAGGCACCTAGAGGTAGAAATACCAAGTGCCTGGATGACAGACACTAGGAAATAATTCAGCATTGCCACTCTGGTCTCCAGCAGGAGAAGCAGAACCTATTGGACTTCCGGTTCCCCCCACCTCAGTATGGGTCCTACCTGGGAGGAGTTTTCGGGCTGCCTCCTCGGCCATCCTCAGGAGAGGTCCGGAGCAGGGCCATCCAGCCTCCACTTCCACTCCAGCCTTCTTTGACAGCAGGTGAGCAGACAGAAGTCCCCCTACCACTACAGTTGGTACAAAAGGCAAGTGTCAGAGTCCCAAGGACCAGTGTTTCCCTTACGCAAATACACCTAAACACTCTCACTGGTGGCTTACTAGGAAAGGGCTAGAGCCATCTAGTGAAAGATGGCTACATATTGGTAGAGTGCTAAGTTTGCAAAGATCTGTTCTCTCGGTGGGCCATAAAAACAATGGCTATCATTTTTTGTTTTTTGTTTTTTAGTCCCTATTGTCTACCAAGCACTAGGTGCTACTATACCCTCCTCAGATGAAGATACTGAGGTTCAGAGAGGTAAAGTGACTTGCCCTGGATCATCCAGTAGGTGGTAGGGCCAGGTCTGTCTGATTCCAATGCTCATGCTCATTCCACTTGGTCATCCCTCCCACCCCTGCCCCCTCTCAATACCTGGGGAGAAAGGAGGCAGAGTAGTTTTTACCTTCAATTTCTTAATTTGTCTATTTCAATTAACTACATGATATTTAGAACTTATAAAAAGACACAGAGATTCTGTACCTGGAAATATGGCTACATAGCTATCTGAATGGCTCTCTCACTGTCAAAAACTTGAGCTTCAGTTTTCTCCTCCTCCTGGCAGAGGGGGAATAAGAGGCAAAGGCAAAAGTGGGGAGTATAATACAAGATCCCCCCATAAAGTTGGAATCTGAAAGAATTATATATTCTGTGTAAGATGAATTAGAAATAAACCCTACACACCTCCCCTAGTGTACAGTAAGGACAACTTTATGCCTCAAATATTGATGTCAAGTAAAGGGGAGAAAAAAAAATCTTCCCTAAGAATTAATAACTATAAGCTGGCACTAAGTTTTACTGCCTGAATTCACACTAACTGGATAATCCAGAAAAATTCAAACCTTTAGCACACAGTGGTTTTTGGTAGGTAGTGCCTCTAGCCACATGGTATAATTACATTCATATCAGCAATGAAGGTGTAAGAGCAACCTCAATTTACAGATGACAAATCAGGCTCAGAAGTTGTGTGACACAGCAAAGAGCAGGGCCTCAAACTCAGGTCTGATTCCTAAATCAGGATTTTATGCCATGCTGTCCCTCTGCTCCCTAATCTTCAAAAAAATTTTATTTACCACATTTTTGTAATATATGTTTCATTGCAAAAAAACATACAAAATAAAGATGAGCAAAATAAGAGGGAAAATATAACTCTCCCATCCAGAGGTGACAGCTAATAAGCCAGTGGTGGTCCAGGGGTTCACTGAAAATAAAGGTTGTGCTAGCTGCATAAGAGTCATTGGACCTGCTAAAAATACTGATTCTAGGACCCAACCCAAAGATCCCAATTCATTAAGTTTAGAGTGGTAGCCTAGACATGTGAACTTTTTAAAAGGTCTCAAGTATTTCTGATGGACAGTCAGGTTTGCAAACTTAATACTCTGGACTTGCACTGTGTAATATAAAATCATTAACCACAAGTCACTATTTAACACACAATGAAATATATAGATGATGTATTATACAAATGTACACTTGAAACCTATATAATTTTACTAACCAATGTCACCCCAATAAATCTAATAAAGATAAAAAAATAAAAATAAATAAATAAATAAAAATAAATACAATTAAATTCATTAAAATTAAATGAAATTAAAGATTTGGTTCTTTAGCTGCAATAGACACATTTCAAATGCTCAGGAACTACATATGGCTCGTGCCTACCATACTGGACAGCAAAAATATAAAACATTTCCATCACTGCAAAAAGATCTATTGGGTAGTACTTCCTAGACAATAAGCTCTAAGAAGGCAGGGATTATACCTTGTTCATGCCTGTATGCTTAGTACCAAATACATGTTAAATACTTGAGCAATTCTGGCAATATTGCTTTCCAGTCTTTTGTTGTTGTTGTTGTTGTCCCCTGCTCATGTCTAAAGCTGATGAGGGATCCTGAGACCTCCCCATTTCACCCTCCAGGAGGGAAGAAGAGCTGTCAGTCACTGGTTTTGGTCAAGTACCCTGCAAGACTGGCCCTTAAGATCCTATTACCACCTCTTCGCTCATACAGAGGCAGAAACTCCACACGTGCTTTTCTTTCTTTTTTTTTTTTTCTTTTCTTTTTGGTATGTGGGTAGCTCCCTGGCTGGGAATCGAACCCAGGCCGCAGAGCTGCCAGTGCCAGTGCCAGCGCCGAAGCCTTAAGCCACTATACCATCAGGGAACTCCCATACACGTGCTTTTCTTCCAAAGGCCCTAGAGGGCAGCCCTCACCTCGGATGTTGGTTTCAAACACAGAGGCATTCACATCAATGTCAAAGTCCACATTGTCCTGCAGCACTTCAACCACTCTTTGGAATTCTGAGACATTCCCCAAAATCTGGGAGGAAAGAGACATGACAGTGAGGCTCTCTCAGGCTTGAAAGCACTGAAGTTGCTGGATTCAGAGCCTGGGATCCTATGCTGGTGTGGCCTTTATTCAACTTAAGACCTACAGTTTCTGTTCTAGGACTGGTGACAGGTGAAGAAAACACTGAGAACTAGAATTCATAGAGACCCAATCAAGAGACTGATTAAGTAAATTCTTAGGTACCAATTCAAAAGTACCCATTCAAATAATATAAAACTGTACATAAACCATATAGACTGTAGACCATATTAAGGAAATCTTGGTTTGCCATTTGCAGTATCCGTTGTTTTTAACCTTCTCTTGTCACATACTTCCTTGTGGAAAATATTGCAGGTTGGTTGGCCCAACACTGACTCCCAATCTTCTTTACCCCTGTAGCCTCCCACCATAGAGGCTGTAAATCCAGATACTTGCTTTCTCAGCCTCCTTTGCTGCTAGAGATGATTGTGTTACCCAGCCAACTCTGAGTCTTGAGAAGTCTACTGGAGGCACTTCTAGGAAGCTGCTGTTTTCCTAATAAAAAGGGACATACACAACTGGCATGGCTTCTCCTCTTCCTCTGTGTGCCTGCTTTGAAAGCAGACAATTTCTGCAGCCGTAACAGCCATCTTAGACCATGAGGTACTAAGCAGGAGAATGAAAGCCAATACGCTGATAGTAGAATGGAAAGATACAAAGAACCTCAGTCTCCAATGGCACAGTTACCTCCATACTTTCTAGAAATTACCTCCAGACCTTCTTTTACTTGAAAAAAAAAATTAAACCCTCTTTATTTAAACCATCAGGCAAATGCAATCCTGATACCTTTCATTTTGACAACAACACCTCAATTTTCCCTTGAGGAGTCACCCTTTTTCCAGTCACTCTTATAGTTTGGGAGACACTGCCTCCATTCCCTAGCTGCAAGAATGGGCATCTGTATCAGACAGTGTACTGGATCTTGGCCAAGTGATTGATTCAGGGACAGATATGTGACCCAAGCCAGATCAATGAGACCCAATTCCTGAAATTAATGCAAAAGGGCTGATTCTTTCCACACAGAAGTTACTAAATGAGTGGGATATAAGTCTGGAGCTCTTTTTGGCTACCCTGCCAGCATAAGGAGAGCCTGAGAACACAGCCAATAAAGAAGGCAAATATAAGAGAAGAAAAAAAGATATTCCTGAAGGCATTGTTTCTATGCAGCTGGGCCTGAGGCCAGCCTTTACCTGGGTTTTTCAGTTGTCTGATTCAGTAAATTTCCTTCTTGTCTAATCAGTTTGAATCAGGTCTCGGTCACTTGGAACCAAAACAACCCCAATTATCTCAGCATTCAAGGTCTTCTATGAGTTGGACCCAACACACATTTCTGACCATGTTTCTCACTTCATTCAACCTATCCTCATTCACTCAGGAAAACTGTACACAGTAGTCTCCAGTTTTTTGCCTTCAGACATCACTGGTCCCTCTGCCAGAAATCACTCCCACCTATGTCTTCCTATTTCTAAATCCAACCTATATTTGGTTGTTTAAATGTCACCTTCTCTAGGAAGCCTTTAATTCCTCCAGCTGAAATCAACCTCTTCTTCCTTTAAAAGACTCCAGTAAACTCATCCACACAACTCTTAGGCCATCTGCTTCTTTCCTCATTACGAGAAGCTTTGCCTGGGCAGGAGCCTCACTGATTTCCCGCATTCCTCCAGAGTACCGCACACATCCCATGAAGCAATTACTCAAATGCCTGTTGAGTGATCCCATGAATCTTTCCCCACATTGCAGCTGGTGACCTTCTTAAAACAGAAATCTCATCATTTCCTGCTCTTTACTTAAGAAATTTCTGTGGCTTTCAAATTAAAGATCAAAGTCCTTAACATGGTGAACATCTCTGGTCCCTACCTATCCCTCCAGCCCCACTTTGCTTCCTCTTTTTCCTTCCCCACATCCCAGATATGCTGGCCTTCCTTTAATTCACTGCACTTGCCATGCTCTTTCTTGCCATGAGGCCTTTGCACAGGCTGTTCCCTCTGCCTGGAACACATTATTCTCCCCCACTTTCCTGGTCAGCACTTGCTTCTCCTTCAGTATCATTTCTCTATCTAGGGACCTCCATGACCTCCTCAGTCTAGGTTAGGCTCCTTTAGTTATAACGACTCAAAAAACCATACTCCTTTCCTACAGAGCACTCACCTCAATTTGTATGCATACTTTAGGGTTATTCTTGGATTCTCTGTCTCCCTCACTAAAATCATAAAGTCCAGGAAAGCAGAAACTGTGTCTGTTTAAAATCGTTATTGAAACTCCAGAGCTTAGCACTGTGCTTAGCATACAGTTGGCCCTCAGTAAAGATTTGATGAATAGACAAATACACGGAAATTAACATTAAGGAAAAATGCTAAATTACAGCTAAATAGCTAAATTATACCTACAAGGTGATCACAATCATGTAAATACTATTAATATATAAAAACAAGAAGGGTGACAGAACCAGAAATAGTAAATAGGGGAAAGTGGTTAAATCCTCTTTTGTGGCCTCTTTAAGGATGACAGTTAAGCCCTGGAGTCATACAGAATTGAGTTCAATTTCAACCAATTCTTCTTTAAATTCTGATTTTAAAAGAAAGCATCTTATTACCTTCTGGGTAGATATCAATGAGGAGCATGAACAGCTCAGTGAGAAGGCACTCATATACCTCTTGCTATTTACTAATACTGAATTAGTGGAGAGAGCTTTTTCTTCTTATAACTTATTAAAAAATAAGTACTGCAACAAGCTTAAAACAAGTCTGGATTTAAAACTGTATCTTGCATCTTTTGAGTCTGATTTCAAGAAACTAAGTGCATCAAAATCTGTGATTTGTAAAAATCAAAACAAACAAAAAAATGACATCAGAAAATTATTAAATAAAAAATATTTCATAAATGTTAAAAAAAAAAAAAAAAAAAAGAATTGAGTTAAGTCCTGCCACTTCATTGCTATGTAACCTGGCCAAGTAATCATACCTTCCTAAGCATCAGATTTGTTCGCTGCAAGGAGTAAAGGTACTTACCTCATGGGATTGTGGGAAGAATTAAACAAGATAATAAATGTAAAGTGCTTAGCTAAAGCCCTACACACAACATTCACTGCTATTATTATTATCACTGAACATGTGCACTAGAATGTAAACCTCTGAAAACAAGGTGAGTATCAAAGTCTCTGTATCCCCCACTAAATGGAGTTATACAGGCCTATCACAGTTCTGTGCTCATAACAGGTCCTCTATAAACATATTTGCTGAATAAATGAACCTGAAGACATTTGGAATTCATAGTTTTGCTCTACCTAGCTGGGCAACCAGAACATGATGGTTCAGAATCATGAGATGAAAACAAAAGGCCTAGGAGAATTCAATTTTCACCCACAGTCAAGCTGCCAAAAGAAGGATATTGGTCATGCAATGGTGGAGAAGAAATAGATGAGACACTTACCAGCAACGTGTCTAGAGCATCAATTAGAGTCAGAGAAAAACTGTAAAAGAACAGAAATCCCAGCTGCTTAGTAAGAAAATCAAACACCAGATATTAAGGTATCTGCCCCAGGTTGATACCCCAAAAACTAAGTAAGGCACAGTGATGCCTCTGCACATCCCACTTCCAGTCAACAACAAAGAAACAAGTGAAAATCTCCAGGAAGCTCTGACCCATTTAATGCACCTGAGATAGTAGACTGATGTAGCTTGAGCTGTAGTTAAACACATGGCCCATATTCTCTGGTATTCCTCTCTGCCATAGGGAGGCAGTATGAGATTGTACAATGGCTAGAGTAGAGGCTTTTCAACCTCTGGAAACTTCTCTCACAGAGCAGATGCAGTATGGTTTAGAACAGAAAACACTAGAAATAACCCAAATATACAGTTGAAAAGTGATTAAATTGTAGTATTCAAACAATGCAAAATTAGGAGATTGTTAAAAAGATTGTTATCAAGTTCTATTGGTCAATGTTAAGATACTCAAAATACACTGTTAAATGAAAAAGACAAGAGACATAGACCGAAAGCACATTAGCTGTTGTTTGGGCCAGTGGTGATGGAGGGATTAAATATAAAGGAGCACAGGGAACTTCTTATGGTATTCTATATCTTGACTGTGATAGTGGTTACTATATACTTAGAACAGGTGTATTTTATGACATGTAAATTATGCCCTTTAAAAGTTAATTTTAAAAGATACCTGTATGATGGGATAAACCTAAAATATTTCCAAGGCTAACAAGAAAGTTAACAGTGGTTTGAGTTCTAGGGTATGGGAGATATTTACTTATATGATTTTGCACTGCTTAAATTTGCCATTTGTTTGTTACTTTTTCAACTAAAAAACAAAAACTAGCACAAATTTGTTTACTTCAGTTTCTCCAGTCCTTAGCATACTCATGTAAAATGGAGATAACAACACAACTCCTGGGATTTAAGAGAATTAAATGAGATGACACCAGTAAAATGCTTAGCAGTGTTTAATCAATGTCAGCTTAAAAAATGCAACAATTCTTCACTCATGCAGCAAGGGACGAGGCAAAGAATTCCATCTCTGAGTTTTATTCTAGTGGAAGTGAGAAAGACAAACCAGCAGACAAGTGAAAATGATAGTATCAGAGAGTGAGATGTGCTAAGAAGAAAAAACAGTGTTTTGTGAGTGACCTGTAGCGGGTGGGTAGGTGGGGGAGCAGATGCTGAGGTGACATTTTGGGCTGAGCTCTCAAGAAGCAGTCGGTGATGTGAGGATAATGGGGAAGTGTGTTTCAGTTACACTAACAACAAAGGCTCTTAAGTTTCATACTTGGGAGAAGTACATCCTCTCCTGGGCTTGTTTGTCCACTTAAAAAATGAAGGGGTTGGGTCTTCTGACTTCTTGGAGCCTTTCTATCATATCCTACCATTCCAGAGATTTGCCCAAGTCCCCACAGCTGGTGCCTGTTACTCTTGTGGTTGGAGCCCAAAGGTTCGTTCAGTCAGTCCACCAGGTAAACCCAGGGCTTTTTCCACTATGGGATCAAAATTTCCAGGAGGCTGGGTGGATTCGGGTGGTGCTGGCCTGAATTGGGGAGAAACACGGCCTCGGCTAGGAGCTTTTCTGGAATCGGTGAGGAGACCACGAAGCCACCAGCCCCAGCGGTCCCACCCTCCTAGGACCGGAATGCCAGACCCCAGCCACCCCCGTGCTCCTCCTTTCATACTACCTGCCCCAGGTGTCGTGCCCGTCACAGGTGAGAGGTCGCAGCTCGTCGTAGGGAAAGGCATTCTCCAGGTAGCTGTCGTAGGCGTGGTAGAACATGGCCTTTACTCGCTCCCTAGGTGCAGGGTACGAGAAATAAGGTGGGGGACCAGAAAACGAAACCAGGCCGGGAAAGGACAAGAAACAGGGCAGAAAATAGGAATCATCCCCTGATTTTGCGGGGAGTACAGTGGCGGAGTCCGAGCAAGTGAGGGTGGGGTTCTATGGTGGAGAGAAAGGGAAGGGACCGGGTGTGCTTTTTCCATTCCCCACTATGGAAGGGCAGGGAGCCTGACCCGCTTCACCTGTAGTAGGCGGGGTCGGGCGCAGTGCCATCGGGACCCGGCGCACCATGGTGCAAGGGCAGCAGGGAGCACAGGAGCCCTAGCGGGACCAGCAACCGGAAAGGCATAGAGTTCGTGTCCTGTCAGCACCGCCGCCGCAGCAGCAGCCACCGCCACTCGTTCATCCTGGGAGCCTCTTCCGGGAATCAGGGCCACTGCGCCTGCTCACTGATAAATTAGTCACTCAGTTCCTGGACTACAAGATCCAGAAAGCAACTGGTGGGGGAACTCAGGCAAAGAGCATCTTGGGACGTATAGTTTGAAGCGGAGGTCCACGTGTCTTAAAGACAGTGGCTATTACAGTTACTATATTTAATTAATGTTTTAGTAACAGCATTTATCGAGCATTTATTGTGTACTAAGACTGTATGGAGCACTTTAAATATGTTCAGGTAGGGTTAACATAGCTAGAAAATTACTGCCAGGAAGTCTTGGCAGGTTCAGGAACCATGGTTATGGCCCAACAAACAGCTGCATTCTGAAAGAACAATGCCCTGAGTTAAAATCTGCAGTTAATATTCCTTATTCCCACTTTGGCTTTATGTAAGCCTGATAGAATTTACTTGCTTTCTTTCCCTTAGATCTTCCTACCTACCTGTACATACTGTAGGTCCACTGCATTTAACCATTAAGCCCCTAGGACATCAGATTCTGGTCAACATCTCAATTAGTTCTGGGAACAAAGCTTTCAGGCCTGTTAACCATAGAAACAGAGTTTCGGTTAATTTAAGATAACATCTTGGCCTCAGTTGTGTTTTAGCTCTGGACTCATGAAAGTAAAGTGGCCCATAGACCAAATCCCTTGGGAACAATGCCATGACTGACATCAGGACCTGAAACCATGATCAATTGTTCCCTACCTTCGGCGGACCAATCAGTAGAAACCACCACCTCAACTCGCTAGTAACCGTGATTGATGATTTTTTCCCCCTATGTAAGGGTAGCTACCAGAGCCCCTCTGTGCAGTCCTCCCTCTCGGACTCTCCCACTCTCCCTTTAGTGTATTCAATAAACTGTTTCTCTCCTTCCTACTTTGTCTGTGAATTCTTTCACAATCCCTGATCAGCAGCAGCCACAGCTCTACATTTGGTGGCCTGTAAAGGGACTGTTCTCTCCCTCCCTTGGAACTCTACCTTCTTGGGGTACCTTAACTTCTAACATGTGGTGTGGTTGGCAGCTGCAGCTTGTCCTTGGCAAATCCACACATACTGTTAGGCCCCTTTCTTTTTCTTTTCCAGTCTCTAGAGAACTCCTGAAGAAGGTGTCTGGGAATTGATGATTCTTGGCCAGGGCCACTATCCAGCAGAGTCAGAAGCCCAGAACACTACCTCTCTTCAGACTGCACAGACATTAGACTCCTTTCTCTATATTCTATTTCTATGTCCAGTGATCCTGAGGTTCCAGAGGCAAGTACAGAGACCATCTGGTGAGTGTTCCATTTGGGAAACACCTGTGAGGTGCCAGGATTTGCCAGGGTACAGGAGTCCCTGACCCCAGAGCCTATTTAGTACAGGAGACGCCCCTTCGACATACAGCCAGTCTGTCCTCCTAGAACATCCTTGGTTCTTGGAGATTCATAGGGACACCTTTGAATCTTCAGCTCAGACCAATCTCTGGCCAGAGCCATCTCCCTTTTTCCTTGGGACCATGGGAGGTGGCCCATCTATCTCCCAGGACTCTTTCCTAGGCTGTCTTCTTAAAAAATTTGACACCAACTCTATCTTCAGAAACTTGGAAAAAGTAAAAGCTTATAAGAATTTTCTGGCTCTCAGTAACTTTTAAAGTCTTGCAGATAGCCAGGAATGCAAACACAGCTGCTACTACCTAAAGCTGAGGTAACTAAAGAAAAAAAGAAAGAAAGAAAAGGGCACTTTTAAAAACACAAACAGCTAATCTTACAAATCAGACACCTCCTCACCCTTCTTTTTCAGCCTCCTCACCACTGTCAGGGACAAATAGAAGATCTTGGATCTTCTTTGCAACTGTTGATAGTTCTGTTTATGTGTATGATCTCTGATACTGTATTTGTCTATGTTTTATGTATGATGTAATGTTTTTGCCTCTGGGTGGTATTACCAGTTTATAATATTTAATTGGCTTCAAAAAAAATTTTAATCACTTGTATAAATTTAAACAAGAACTGACCCAAGCACTCTCAGGATCACGTGATATGGGAAGGTGTTTGAAACTAAGGCAGGTTTAAGTTTCAAGTTTTATTTCACCTGGGTTAAAAAATATATGTATTATTTCTGTTACAGAATTTGTTAAAATAGCTAGGGTAATGGTAGACTTTAAAATCTCCTGGAGTTGTTAATAAATGTGACTGAAATAAAAGATTATTGATAAAACTTTTCAGTAATAGTAATTATGCTGTATATGTATGTGATATATATGTATATATACTTAAACTAGTTTCCAAAATTCTTTTGGTAACTTAAAACTTTAAAGTTTGGCTAGGTTAAATTAAATGATAATAGTTATTAAATATTTAGATATTTCAAAATAGCAAAATACTGAAATATTAATTATTGGATTGGTCTAAGTTCACCTGCTTTTAGTTTCTTTTTACAAAAAAAAAAAAACCTAAAAGATAAATAAAGATCTGTTGCAAAATGTGTTTGTAGATTTGCCAATAGCATTAAAATAATTTTTTATATTCTTTAGTATCTTAATTAGGTCCTTGGTTACTTAAGGAAACTAAATTTCCACAATAGTAAAAACTAAATTTTCCTAATAATTATATAAACTTACATATTCCAGGACTGCTAGCTAGGGTTACATGCCCTTCTCAATGTCAGATACGGGTCAATGTAAAGAAACTCGGCCTGGTGATTTCCCTAATCTGGCAGAGTGTGATAATAGTTCTGACTCACTGTTGCATCTCTGATAAAAAGGCTCAGATCCAGAAAAGAAGGTCAGGAAACCTGTTTCAATCTCTTTAACAACTGAGGGAAGATGAGGAAGAAAAACAAAAAAAAGAACAGTGAGGCTGGAGATAGGACAAGAGACAGGCCAGACTTTTGGCTACAGTTTTAGACAGACCAAGGCCAAAGCTACGTCTGGGCCACCCCAGCAACCCCAGAAAAAGAATACTAGGAAAAGGAGCCTGCTTTGGATGTGGAAAGCCAGACCACTGAAGAAGAAATGCATTGATCCTCCAAAGCAGCCATGCCACCTGTGCAAACTAAAAGGGCGCTGGAAGAGGGACTGTCCCCTGTTCTGAAGAGAGCGGGGACCAACTCCTTCTCTGCAAATGGCTGTGATTAACGATGGGGCCTGAGGTACTCAGTGGCTCCCCAGAAAAAGGCTATTCTCATGGCAGGTAAGCCTGTTAATTTTCTAATTAATGGAGTTCCCTGGTGGTGTAGTGGCTTAAGGCTTCAGCGGTGGTGCTGTCAGCGCTGCGGCCTGGGTTCGATTCCCAGCCGGGGAACTACCCACCTACCAAACCCCCGACCCGCAAATTAAAAAAAAAAAAAATTTCTAATTAACATAGGAGCCACTCACTCTGGACCTATTTTCTCTGAAACCTGTTCAGTTGTAGAGATAGACGGACCCCCTAGATTTGGGCTCATACTCAGCCTGTTTCTTACCATGGCCTTTACCTTAAAGAAAAAATAAAATGAGCCAATCAGACTTCAAAAAGGACTCTAGAAAAGTTTTGTCAGGAGACCTCTGAGCCCTGGCTCTAATCACTACCCATTGCCTTAGACTGATATCATATTCTTTTGTGACTTCTTCTTCTTCTATGTGAAACAAGTTTTCCCCACACATTCTGTCCTAATCCCATTCCCACCCTCTCACTTGTCCTACAGGATCAGCTTAGGTATCACGGCCTCTGAGAAGTCTTCTCTGACCCCCAGGCTAACTTAGAGGATGCTACTCTCATAAATTAGATGCTCCCCGTGCTCCCCACCTCCCTGACCTCTACCTTAATACTTACCATACTGTATTATCATTGTCTGTTTATATGTCTCTCTCCCTCACTTGGTTGTCTGCTTCCTAAGGAGGCATCTTGTCTGCTTCAGATCCTAGCACACAGCAAGTGCTGAACAAATGCCCACTGAATAAAAGAATGAAGCAACATATGAATAGCTTTAGAGGATGGCTCCAAGAAGCTTTTAGAAATCACTTGTGAGCAGTTCAGACTAGCAGAAGCATGGAGTGTGGTGGTGGCAATTACTATAGATTAAGCTAACAAAATATAATATATGCCCAGAGCTATACTAAGGGATTCACTTATGTTACCTCGTTTCATTCTCACAACTCTCTGAGGCAGGTACTATTATTCTTCCTATTTTACTGATGGACTCAGAGAGGCCAAGTGGTATGACTGAAATCCACAGCTAGCATGTGGCAGAGCTGAGATGTGAATGACCCCAGGCAGCTTTATCCCCAATCCCATGGCTTCACTCTACACCACTTCTGCTCTGGGTCCTGGAGGAGAGAGTGGGCTGAGAAGGCAGCATGCAGGTGCCCTTAAGGAGGTTATAGTCCAGAAGAGAAGACAAGGGGATAGAATGTGACAGTGTAGCTATAATGGGAGGCAAAATTCTCTTAGTGAGAAGACTGAGAAGTCACTTCTGACTGGGGACATCTTGGAAGGCTTTCAGAAGAAGGTGATATCCAAGTTGGGCCTTGAAGGAGTGGGAAGATTTGTAGGAGTCTAGAGAAAAACATCAGAAGAGTAAAATATATATAATAATACCTCATAAGTTGTTTTATCTCAGCAAAGAGGGTTTCACACTAGGAACTAAATTCATCTGCTACATTAACAAATTAAATATGGAAAATAATACAATCATTTTATGATGTAATAAAATATTTGGAAAGCTCAAAACATTTACAATAAAAGCATAGCAAACTATGGGGAATATAGTCAATAATATTGTAATAACTTTGTATGATGTCAGGTGGGTACCAGACTTATTGGAATGATCACTTCATAAGGTATATAAATATCTAATCACTATATTGTATACCTGAAGCTAATATAAGATTGTATGTCATCTGTAATTATAAAATAAATTAATTTTTTAAAAAACTCAGCAAACTAGGAATAAAAGGAATATTCCTTGATATGATAAAAGGATATTTATTTTTTAAAACATTCAGAAAACATTATTTAATGGTGAAACATTGAAAGTTTTCCTTTTTAAATCAGAAAAATGACAAGAATACTCTCTTATATTTTCTTCATTTCTATTATATTGAACATTATACTAGAGATTGTAATCAGAACAGTAAGTTAAAAAGAAACTGTATAAAAATTAGAAAGGAAAAAATAAAACTTCTCTATCTACTAGCAATATGATGCTGCATATAGAAAATCCAAAGGAATCTACAAATAATTATTGGAATAAATGAAAAACTTTATTAAGGGCTCTAGATACAAAAATCAATGCAATAAAATTACTAGTATTTCTATATACTAACAA